>PVLA01008402.1:0-89263 GCA_004027455.1 Hydrochoerus hydrochaeris | reverse complement strand
TCCCAATCAAAATACCATTGACATACCTCACAGATCTAGACAACACAGTACTAAAATTGATTTGGAAACAGAAGAAACCTAGAATAGCAAAGGCAATTCTAGGCAACAAAAGCAAGGCAGGAGGCATCTCAATTCCTGACTTGAAACAGCACTATAAAGCCACAGTGATAAAATCAGCTTGGTACTGGCAAAGAAATAGTCCTGAGGATCAATGGAACAGATTAGAAGATGCAAGCACAACTACAAAGACACTCAGCCATCTGATATTTGACAAAGGGGCTAAATATGTCCACTGGAAGAAGGACAGTCTCTTTAACAAATGGTGTTGGAAAAATTGGATCTCTACATGCCGAAGACTGAAACTAGATCCAAGCCTACTACCATGCACAAAACTAAAGTCTAAATGGTTCAAAGACCTCAATATTAAAACAAACACTAAATCTACTGGAAGACAAGGTAGGTAGAAGTCTTGGAGACATAGGGGTAGGCAGAGAATTCATGAACAAAACGCAAACTGCACGGGAAACACTTCAAACAATCAACAAATGGGATCTCACATTATTGAAAAGTTTCTGCACTTCAAAGGAAATCACCAACAGAGTGAAAAGAAAACCAACAGAATGGGATAAAGTTTTAGCCAGCAACCCCTCAGACAAAGGACTTGTGTCCAGAATATATAAAGAATTGAATAACATCAAGCCCCCCAAATTCAAAGACCCTCTCCAAAAATGGGCATCTGAGATGAACACACAGTTCTCAGAGAAAGATACACAAATGGCAAATAAATACATGAAGAAATGTTCGCCATCACTGGTCATTCGAGAAATGCAAATTAAAACAGTTTTGAGATTCCACCTTACTCCAGAAAGAATAGCTGCCATCAAGAAATCAACTGATAACAAATGTTGGTGAGGCTGAGGGGAAAAAGGAACTCTGCTCCACTGTTGGTGGGAATGTAGACTGGTGCAACCACTATGGAAATCCCTATGGAGAATTCTTAGAAGACTAGGATTGGAAGCCCCATTCAATCCAGCTATCCCCCTCCTGGGTATTTTCCCCAAAGAACTGAAAAGTTCATATCACAGTGATATATGTGCACCCATGTTCATAGCTGCACAATTTGTGATAGCTAAATCCTGGCAACAACCAAGATGCCCATCAACTGCAGAGTGGATGAAAAAGATGTGGCATTTTTATACAATGGACTATTACTCAGCTATAAAAAAGGATGACCTTGAGGCCTTCATAAGCAAATGGAGACAACTTGACACTATCCTCATTAGTGAAATAAATAAGAATCATATTGATAAATATCATATTGTGTCTCTAGTGTAAAAAGTAAATAAGAACTACAAGAGTAATAAAACCAAAATGTGTAATTGCTATTATAAAAAAGAGAGGAAAAGAAAGTGCTCTAAGGGATATAACTGTATGTAAGTTTGAGTGTGTAAAACAGATGACCATATTGCTGAATCTTTCTTGTATCTTTGAGCAGAACTGTTTGTAGTCTGACTGTTTGAATATTTACTATCTACCCTTTAACTTTGTAACTTGAACAACTAGGTCCAGGATGGCAGTACATAATTTATCAATTACTGATTTCTTAGTGGGGCTTTTTCTCATTTTCCTTTTTCTCTCTTCCTTTTAGAATTCTGTATTGTTGCTACCCTTTTTTCTGTTTTGTTTTTTTTTTCTTCTCGTTAAATAAAATTTTAAAAATGTATAATTGCTATTGTAAAAAAAGAGGAAATAGGAAGCGCTCTAAAAGATATAGCTGCATGTATGTTTAGGTGTGTGGGATTGATGACCATATTTCTAACTTCTTGCTGGATTGTTGAACAGATCTGTTTGCACTCTCACTGCTTTAGTTTCCACTTGGTGTGCTTTAATTCTGTCACTGGAATAACTATTTCTAAAAGAACAATATGTAATGTATGAACTAGTGATTTGTTAATGCTTTATCTTGTTTTCTTTTGAAATTCTGTAGTATTTCTTTTTTCCTGTTTTTTTCTTTTAATAAAAAAATGTATAATTGCTATTGTAAAAAAGAGGAAATAGGAAGTGCTATAAAAGTTATAACTGCATGTATATTTACGTGTGCAGGATTGATACCCATATTTCTTAGTTCTTGTTTGATTGTTGAACAGATCTGTTTGCAGTCTCACTGCTTGAGTGTCCATTTTGTGTGCTTTAATTTTGTAAGTTGAACAACTATTTCTAAAAGAGCAATATGTAATTTATGAACTAGTGATTTCTTACTGTTTGTTTTTTTTGAAATCTGTAATATTTCTCTCCTTTTTCTGTTTTAGCCCTTTAAATAAAAAATTTTAAAAAAAGAAATGAGTAAATACTCAAGAAAGATACAAAAGCTAAACAGCTACATACTAATAATCGCAGTCAAAGAGATAAAATAGTGGAACTAGTCCAATGAGAAGGAAGGAGTGCTTTCCAATAACATTTTTACCTTCCCTTAAAGAACACTCTATATTTCTTCAGAGTTTGTGTTTAGACATAACCAAAGATTATGTCAAGGTTTGATGGAAATGTTTACAGCAAGCAGAATTTCATGCATTTACATTAGGTAATAATGAATTGTTTTGTTCTGAGATAGGGTGTTGCTATGTAGTTCAGGCTGGCTTTCAACTCACACAAGTAGCCCAGGATGTTCTCGAACATGTGGCAATCCTGCTGCAACAGCTTCCCAAGTGCTGGGATTACAGGTGTGAGACACCATGCCAACAGTAATAATGATTTCATAGTGATCCGTGAGAGATTTGCTGTTATATAAACAGGATAAGCATAGACCTGTGTTGAAGTGGGGCAGAGTCTTATGTTGGTGTGGGAGTATGAAAGAAAGTGCCAGTGTCCTTACATTTGATCCTTTCCACAGGATAGTGCTTGGGGCATGAAACGGTGATAAAATGAAATTAATCATGACTGTCCAACAGCATTGGGGGGGATGGACAGGCGTCCTGAAACAAAGTGTTAGTGACCTAACACCTGTCCTGTGGTAGTGATGGTGTGTGGGGTGGGGTGGGCTGAAACAGAATCAGTGCTTTGATTTAATGATTATTCTTGGCCAACTGTGTTGGCCCCAGTGGGAAAGAGGGGTGGAGGACCAGGAAACAGTGACCTAACAATCATGTCCAATAGTGTTCTGGGGTGGGGGTGGTGGTGAATGGGAGGGGGCGGGGCGCTGGAGGCCAATAAACAACCAGTGACAACAATTCATGCTGTCCAATAGCAGTGGAGGGCATGTAACAACCGGATATAAATATGACAAGCAGCACATGAAAATCAAACTGGCAGGCATGCAAGAACTCTAAATTGCAATAGTCAGCTGATCGAGGGACGGCTTCACAGACGTGGCGCCTTGGGCTAAGAAATATCTTAAGCTTCTTGTAGGATCCTGTCTCATCGTGGGCTCCTTGCTTTTTTCAGGTCTCCTAGTACCTCAGCTACCTCAGCCCGGAGGTCCTTGCCGTGGGCGAGGCCAGGACCTGGGGCACTTGCTGAGCCAGACTGAGTCTTAGGAGCGAGGTAGAGGATCCGGTGTCTCAACAGACTTAGGAAGCCCGGGCGGCCGGCGACAGCCAATCAACTGCACGCGCGTCTGGCCGCTTGCCCCTCGCGCCCCTAGAACCCTTTGTGAGTTGTGTACGTGCGGCGGCTGGCCGCGCCCTCCTGGGCGGAGACTACAGAAGCTGTGAGCGGCCGGCGTAGGCGGTGAGCTGCTGCTGCAGCGCCGCCTCCTGTGGCGGCCCCGAGGCCGATAGAGGCCGAGGTACGCCGCGGCGAAAGTGCCAGATCAGTGAGACTCAACTGCTGGGGCCCTTGTGGCCTTCAGGACGTCTTGTCTGGTCTGTGCGCTACTCCCGTGAGGATGAGGCTGTTCCTGTGGCTGCTGAAGCAGACGGTGCCGAAGCAAATTGAGCGCTACTCGCGCTTCTCGCCGTCGCCGCTCTCCATCAAACAGTTCCTGGACTTTGGTGAGTGCGGGGCCGTGGGCCCCCATGGCCCCAGGGTGTAAGGCGCGCGGCCCGCCGTCCGGGTCTCCACAGCTTCGGGGCAGAGGCCAAGGGAACCGCTGGCGGGGCCAGAAGGTGGCAGGGAGCTCTTTTCCTGGCTCGGATTTCGGGGTGCGGAGGAACAGGGCCTGACACCCTCGCAGCCAGCTGAGGGCTAACCCAGAGACACAGAAACCGCGTCCGAGGTTCACCACACCAGGCGGGACTTCCCCAGCCAGCCATCATGAGCTTCAAATCTACTTGACGCAAAACTTCAGAACGAAATGTGGGTGGCTTGTGAGTGTTTTTATTTTTAGGTTTTTTTTCTGATTGGGTAAGAACTGTTTAGAAACACCTTGAGGTTGGGTAAATTATGCAATGGCATTGTGTTCCTTTTCTATTCGAAGGTGTTGCTGTGTAGCCAGACTGGCAGGACTCGAACTGTATTCATCTTAATGCTCTACGGTAAAGCAGTTAGAGGCCTGGACTGCAAACGCCTTAGATGCCTGGAAAGAGCGCCTGTGTGGGCTCCTAGCGTCAGAGCAGGGTCCAGGACAACTTTGGTCTCTGCCAGCCTCTTGTTTTGCTTCTTTCCCTTGGCATCCCATCTGCTTTCGCCGCCGAGAAGGCTGGTAGGCAGCTTGCAGCGGCTGAGCTGGCCCACAAGACCTGGGCTACCTACCTGCCTTAGTTTGGCCTGGCTGAGATGGGAATAGATTCCATCACTTTCTCTAACTAGATCGTGTTTCCCCAGAGGGGGCTGCGGTTGAATGCAGTTGTGAAAGACCTGAAAGTAAAACAAAAGTGTGCACTCAGGTATCAGAATGAACTCGACATCCTTGCAGAAAAATAAAATGGGGCAGCAAAGATGTGCTAAGTTCCCTAGGGAAAATAATGGGGCCTTTGTTCTTTTAATGAATTTTATGTGAATTGCAAGGGATGGTGTCAGACATAAAAATTATGATGTAGAATAGGTAGAACATTTCAGGAAGGCCTGAAATGCAAAACGTGATGCTGTCCATACTTAAAAAAAAAGGGATAGTAAGATAGTTAAAGTTGAGACCAAATTAAAATTATAGAAACCAGTTTGCCAGAGACTGATAAAAGTTAAACTTCAGTGAGATACTGATCTTCACATCTTAATATCCCTGGTGTAGAATTTTAGAAGTTTGAGGCCTTACTTCAGAGTTTAGGATGAAAATGCCATTGTTGCTATAAAAAAGCTTGTTTTCTATTTTAATTTATGGTTTACAGTAGTGATAGTGAACCTTTCAGAGCTTTCAATGATAACAAACAGCCAACTGCTGCACACATGCCATAGGTTCACTCCCCTCCCTGGTTTAGAGATTCTGAAGGTATCAACCAACTGAAACAGGTTACTTCAGAAAAGGACAAAAACAATCCAGAGCTGAACTCAAGTACTTCCCACTGTCAAAGTTTAGGGAAGCTTTAATAGTGTGGCCGCATGTTTAGTTAATTCACTTCTATGGCAGCTAGTAGCATATACCCATGTTAATAGGTGGCTTGGTTAAAATGTTGAGTATGAAAACCACAATGAGTGATAGTGTCATCATGGAAAATCTATGGGGCCTGTATCTGGAAGAAATGTTCTCATTCTGGGGCTGCCACTAACTCATATGGTCTTGGCTAAGTGACCGAACCTTATTGTACGGTTCCTTCTTCTCAGTAATATAATGTTGTATCAGGTAATCCTAAAGCATAGCTTCAAAACCATATGATTGTAATTTCAAAGGAAAAGGGATGAGCTTTTTAAAAGAACAGTATCAAATTTTTTGACAGACCTTTCTCAGTCTTCTAACTTTTTGGGGGTGGGGTAGAGGGCTTGACTGATCCAGGATCATGAGAGAAGCATAATAATTTAAGTCTTTTCCTTATAAGGATGCACACAAAAGAGCTGTACATAATTATAGTGGAATTTGCTCAAAACTACAAGCCTTGTTTGCAATAGCCTGAAACAATTCAGGTATCAATGAGCCTATCTTTAATGGCATTAAAACTAAAAGAAACGAGTTGTCCCATGAAGGCCATTGCTGCTTCTACTTTTCTCTTAGTCCTCTCTAGATAGAAGTTCTGTTTTAGAAGTGATGGGAAATTTGAGCTTTCAGAATGGAAGGAGGGATTTTTTTTTAACATAGGAAGGGAGAGGAGCAAAGAGGCTGTGTGCCCAGTGTGATTGGAGAAAATTTCAGAGGGCCAACTCACATGCTTAGGGGCGTAAATGAAGCCAGCTACTGCAGCTTGTTGGGAAAACTGATGTATGGATGACTCCAGAAGGGACACCTAACTGGCATCAGTTCAGTGTGTGTCTTGAAAGACCTTTATTGTAAACTATTAAACTAGCTGCTGGATGGACTAGGTTGGCCTCCAGGATGCCTGTTTATGAACCTTATACCTTTCTACCTGGATACTTTACAAATAAATGGGACTTAAATTTTGGCTAAAGTAACCACAAAGGGACCAGAGAAGGGACAGGTACAGAATTTTTGCCTACAGTATTTGTTATAATCATGTTTGTGGCCACTGAAATAACTTTTGTATGCTCATACATCCCACGTTAGAAAATGAGAAGATTATTTCTTGTGTTTAGGAGTGAACACTGAAACTGGGCCTTACTTCAGAAGCATTTTATTATTTAAAATTTTTTGTATCACTGACTTTTAAGATTTATATGCTCCTGATCTTTTTTAAGGCATAAAAATTACAAATAAAGTGAAAGGCCCCCTTTAATCAGCAACTCTAATCCCAGTGTCAGATTTTTTTTTTGTTTTTCTATGCTAACATCTATTTATTTATTTATTTATTTATTTATTTATTTATTTATTTATTTATTTATTTTTGGTTTTGGTTTTTTGAGACAGGGTCTCACTATGTAGTTCAGGTGGCTTTAAACTCACTACATAGCGATTCTCTTGCCTCAGCCTTCCAAGTGCTGGTATTACTGGAGTATTCTACTACATCCAGCTAGTAATGATTGTATTTTAAAGCAGGGATTGGCAACCTCAGGACTCTTGAAGTTCTAGGCCATCCGATTGTTGTGAGGGACTGTCTGGTGCATTCTGGAAGGTTTAGCTGCATCCCTGGCCTGTAACAGGTGCCAGAAGTATACTGCTATCCTAAATTTCCACAACCAAAAATGTCTCCAAGGCACTACTAAATGTCTTTTGGGGAAGCAAAATACTCCCTGGAGTTTTCTGTTTGAAAGCATTGAATCTAGTGATTTTTAGGCTAGGCCTCGTGCCCCATATTTCTGATGTCAGTTGCCTGTGATTGGGGTGCAGGGGGGATGGATAGTTAGATCACTGGATCATTCTAAAGCTTCATCAGGGTTAAATATTACTGACTAGATAGATGCCCTTCTGTCTACTGTCTCCCTTTATCTGTGTGCAGTATTTCTCTTAAGTTCCTTTAAATAATATTTCTTGAACTGTTTGGTTTTTTTTGGAAATGTGGCCCACCACTCAGCAAGTATAGCAAGAATAACAAATCTAAGTGGATTATTAGTTTATAAAGGCAATACTGTAGTACATTCTCCAAGGTGGAATTTTTTTTTTTGAGATAGAGTCTCTCTGTGTAGTTCAGGCTGACCTTAAACTCACTGTGTGCCCATACTGGTCTTGGATTCACAGTGATCCTTCTGCCTCAGCCTCTTGAGGGCTGGGATTGTAGGCATGCACCACCATGCCCAACAGGTGGAATGTTTTAAAATGGAATTTTCGTTTTGACCTGAGATTATTTTCACATGGTTCCAAAGTCAAAAAGATAAAAAAGGTTAACTACCCTCTCCTTTTTTTTGCATAAATGGCTGCTTATACCTTTGTATCTTGTTTTTAAAAGTGCAAGAGCTTTCCATATCTGCACCTACACAATTTCCTTTTTCTTTTTTTATGACTTTCGAGAATTTGATTATGTAGGTGTAGTATAATTAGGCAACTCTATTGATGTCTAGTAGGTTATTTCCAGTCTTTGGTATGATAACCAGTGCTGCAGTGAATTATTGTGTGCCCTGTAATTTCATGCATATCTGAATGTATACGTAGGACAGATTCCTAAACACGGAGTTGCTACATCAGCAGGAATGTGCATTTAAATTTTGATAAACATTGTCAAATTGCTTTCCATAAAGGTTGTTTGTTTACCCTTTCACTAAATTTTGATAAACATTGTCAAATTGATTTCCATAAAGGTTGTTTGTTTACCCTTTCACTAAATTTTGATAAACATTGTCAAATTGCTTTCCATAAAGGTTGTCTGTTTACCCTTTCACTAAAGAGTGCCTATTTTTCTATACTTTCACCATATATTTGTCAAACTTTTTATAGGTGAAAACATGATATCTATATATAATTTTTTTCTTGTGGGTAAATTTATTTTAGCTTTTTATTTTGGAAAGTTGTAAGCATCTATAGAAGTAGACAGAATAGTTTGATCAACTCCTGGGCATATTGATATCCATATCCTATGTTGCTTGTCTCTAGATGTTGTGTGTATGTGGAAGCTGTTAGGTTTTCTTATCAAAGGAATGCTTGTTTCAGAAAGATAATTTTTTGTTTTTCTATGCTAACATCAGTTTATTCTTTAAGTTACAGTATATAGTCTTTAAAATTTGGTAGAATACCATATGTAACCTACTAAGCCTAGTGTGTGTTGAGAATGCTGCTCTTTGACAACTTTCAGTTTTCTGTCTCTTCCAGAGGCTGATAGATTTTTCTAGAAAATTGTCCTAGTCATTGAGGTTTTAAAGTCAATTTGGATAGTCAATTTGAAAGAGTAGAATCCTAACAGTCTTAAATTCCCCTGTGGCTATTTCCCCTTTCCTTTAATTTTGTATTTGTTCTCACCATCCCTTTCTTGATTTTGTTAACTAGTGGTTTATTTGATTGGATTTATTTTTTATTTTTATGACTTGTTTTCTAGTTCATTAATGCTACTCTAACTTTATCAATTCCCTTTGATCTCTGGTTTGTTTTGTCCTTTTTAAAAATTGGATAGTTTCTTTTCTGTTGTTTATTTTAGTACTTAAGGCCAGGGTTATTCCTTTGATCACTGCTTCAGCAGCTAATGTGATTGATCCATTTTCTCCCAGCTTCTCTATATCTTGATAGATTTTTTATTATCCTATTAACTAAGGTTGATTAAGAGTTTAAAATTTTCCAGTGTAAGAGCATTCTGTATATTATGTTTAGATTTGTTGCATTGTTATCAGAGAATGTTCTCTGAATTATTCCTAATTTATTGATTTACTTTGAATTACCAGTATGTAGTCATTTCCTGTGAATGTTTCAAATGAATGCAGCAAAAAGGAGGTTGTGCTTTCTCCTCAGGTTATAGAGTTTGTTATATCAGATGTACCGTATTAGTTGTTATTTAGGTTTTATAACCCTTTACTTTTTTGGTTTGTTGTGGGTCAAACATGAGAGAAGTTAAAAGTCTCCTAATAACATGACTCTTTCACTATACATCTCTTACAAATTTTGTTTTATGACTGTTAATGTTATGTTGGATACTTACTAACTGCCATGTCTTATTGGTGAGATGTGACCTTTAGCATTAGAGAATGCTGCCTTTTTACTAGTTCCATGCTTTTTGGTTTGGTTTAATCTTATTTGATATTGAGATAGTTTCTTATTTTCTTGTTTATATTTCCTGATATAATTTTGCTACCCTTTTCTGTTGTTTTGTTTTGCTTTGTTTTTTGAGACAAGGTCTTGCTGTGTAGTGGTCTTGAACTCACTGTGTAGTCTAGTCTGGCCTCAGACTCATGGCGGTCCACCTGCTTCAGCCTCCTGAGTGCTGGGATTACAGGCATGTGCCACCATGCCTGGCTTGTTTTCAGTCTTCTTGATTTACTTGGATTTAAATATTTCTCTAACCTAGTGCAAAGCTGGGTTTTGCTTTGTGGATCATTTTTTTTCTTTTATTTGTTAAGTTTAACCTATGTACACTTACTGATAAGACAGATCTGTTATCTGCAATGATAAGCATCTGCAGTTTTCTTTTGCTTTTAGTTTTAACTACCTCATCTTTCTACCACATTACATATCTTTGCTTTATTTTACCACATTTTAAAAACGAATAACTAGGTTTGGATTTTTGCTCTAGTGGTTATCTTTACAACTATTGGTTTATTTCTCTAGACTTTCTTTGCCCTGTATGGACACTGTCTCCCAGACATACGAACCTTTGGAGTGCTTGAAATGTAGCTAGGGTGGCTGAATTTGATTAAATTTAAAACTGAGACTTGATTCTGTTAACTGTTAAATACCTTTAGAACAACTTGAATATGTGAGTCTACCTTACCTGTTAATTTTATGAAGTCAAATTACTGTAGGGAAATTCTTTCTGATAGAAATTTAGCTTCTGAATGGAGGCATACTATAAGTATAAAGTACACATTTGATTTCAAATATTTAAGATAAAAATTATAGACTCTCCTCTTTCTCTATAGATAGGTAGGCAGATAGATAGGTAGACAGGATAGTGTGTTGATTTTTTTGTTTGTTTTTGTGATGCTGAGGACCAAATGCAGCATGGACCAGGGCCTTGTATATGCTAGGTAAGTGCGCTACCACTGAGATACATCATACTTTCAACAATTTTATATTGATTGCATATTGAAATAATATTTTGGATATGTTGGGGTAAATAAAATATTAGTGATTGCATGTTTATTTTTATGTTAATGTGCTATTAGGAAATTTTAAATTATATATGTGAATCACATATTTCTATTGGACAGTGTGGCATCAAATATTATATCTTAACTCCTTATTAGGAGCAATGAAAGTATCACATTTTAGTGTTCAGAATAAACATTTACAGTGTCAACTTTCTTTTTTTTGTTTCTATTTCTTTTCTTTTCCTTTTTTTTGTGGTGCTGAAGATTGAATCCAAGTCCTCACACATACTAGGCAAACTTTGTACCACTGAGCTACATCCCCAGCTTTCTTTTCTTTCTTAATAGAACTTTTTTTTTCTTTTTTGAGACAGGGTCTGACTATGCAGTTCAGGCTGGCCTTGAGCTCACTTTGTAGCCTAGGCTGTTCTTGAATTCACAATGATCCTCCTGCCTCAGCCTCCCAATTGCTGCGATTCCAAGTGTGTGCCAACATGCCCAGCTTTACTATAACTTTTGCATGTCTTGTTCCAATTGTTTTTGTAAACCTCTCAGAATTTGGGGTCAGTTTTTTTTGTCTTTGAATTGTGGTTAATGTTATGTTGGACCCTTGTTATATCTGCACAAATTTGAGTTCTGTCTTTCCCTTAAGTAATTGCTATGAGTTAAAAGTTCCCTTAGCAGTGTAAGAAAAGGAGAACTTGACTATTATGTTAAAGGTAGAATCTTCTGCATATTGGATGAGTTGTAGGGAATGATTCACATTTTCTTTTGGACTTGATTTTCATCTTCCAGTCTTATTCTGTCCACTTCTGGTTCTCACATTAACCACTTCCAGCCTCTCCCTGCAAGATATACTTCCCATGTTTTACATCATTACTTTTATACAGCTTCTCTTGTAGTAAAGGTATTTGTTCCTGTTTCCTTTTATTTCACCTGAAATCTTCTCTTTCCAGGTGGCAGGCACTCACCAGTTTGTGATCTCTCTCACCTTTCTCAGATCAGTTTGCTCTGAATAGTGTGTTCCATAAATGGCAGTTGCTCTATATAGAGGTCATTAAATGTTATGTCACTTTAGTCAGTTATATAAGCTTAAGCTTTCAGTGTAACGTCTCCCAAATAAAACCACCAGAATGCAGGTTGTTTGACTTCTCTGCTGTCTTTTCCCAGAACCGTATGTTTTGATTTCTACTCTGATCACACTGGCTCCATGAGGCTCAGAGCTTTTAGCTGTTGGAAGGCAGCAGCCAGTTACCCTGTTGTTACTGTTCTTAAGCTTTAAAGGACCCAGTCCTCTTCTGTTCTCCTTTCAGAAATATTTTAAGATTCTGATTCTCACTGAGAAGTTGACTTTGGTTCCAAATGATTACTCTTCATAGTCTGTTTTTAAAGCCTGATTACTGTTAGGGAAAACATTGATTTTGTTCCTAGAGCAGATGAAAAGGTTTTTATTTTTTTAAGAATGTGTGAGGAAAAAGGAAAAAAACAATCTCATTTTTTTTCTGAGTATGTTTATTTTATACCTTTACATATGAGCATGTCAGACCCTTTCTGTAAGCAGTAAAGTATTTTTTGCCATGAAGGGTTGCCGAGAATTAGGCCAGTCCATTTGGAGACAGAAGATAACTAATCAGAATTAAAGGGGAAGCTGACAATTTCGTTTGGGGTAAAGATATCTAACTTGGCCTTTTATATCTTGTTCAGCATTTTTAAAAAAAGAACTAGTGTTTTGGACCTTTGAGATCTGGTAGGAAGTAGATTTCCACCCAGCCTGATTTATCAAGCTCTGGGGCATCTTCGAGGCATCTAAAGGCATAGCTCTGGCTTCACTGCCTTTGCGACCCTTGAGTATGTTTTATGTGCTTTTGCAGGGGAGACATAGCTGCACTTAACGACCTATTGATGTCTGGGTGGTTTCCTCTCTTATGCTTTTGGGAAATTGATCAAACTGTTGGCGAGACTTGGAAGACCCAGGTTTTGTTACTGGATGGAATGAGAACATACTACCTTTCCTTTTCTTTTTTCTTTTTATTTTTCTCCCCAATATTGGGGATTGAACCCAGGGCCTTTGCATTGAGCTACATCCCCAGGCCATGTTAAAATTTTGAGACAGGGTTTCACTGAGTTGCTAAATTGCCCAGGCTGGGCTTGAACTTGTGATCCTCCTGCCTCAGCCTCCCAAGAGTTCTGAGATTCTTTTTTGTTTACATTGTATGACCATGTAATTATTTTATGATAATTTTTATCTCAGAGTTGAGCAAATCCTTGTATTTTAGGAGACCTTGATTTAATCTAGAATTTCTGACCAGTTTTTATTCTTTCTAAATTGAAACATTAATTTTTACAGAGTACATAATGTTCCTCTGTACTGCCATTCCTGAGAAGAATACAGTCTGCACTGCCTTCAACTTCCCATACCAGTGTGGGATATTGACGAACAGTGTTAAAATTGATGAACTGACATTGACTCATCATGATCACCTAAACTCTATAGTTTACATTGGGGCACATTCTTTGTGTTTTCTACTCTGTAGTTATTGACAACACCTGTTTTTGTCAATAAAGTTTTGTTGAAACACAGCCATACCCCTATTCATTATGTGTTGTCTGTGTCTTTGGTCCCTCCACAATGGCAGATTTGAGTTAAGACACTATGGCCCACAAAGCCAAAAATGTTTACTTTCTGGTCCATTTCAAAAAGCTTGTCACTGTGAAGTCTAAGATAATTCAGTTACCTATTTAAAGAATTGAGCAGTGGTTGCTCTTAATTTGCATTTGAGTGGTAAAGCTATTTCTCTTGTATGCTACTAATACTAAATCTTGCCTATTTGGAGTGTGACTTTGGGGTGACTAAGGTGTTTCCAGATAACCTTGTAGTTTAACTAAAGGGTGTCTGCTTTTGAGTAGCATTACCACGTGAATGGCTTTGAGAGATTTTTATAGCCTTAATTTATAAGACTCAGCAAAGTTCAACTGTACCAGTTTCTCCACAGCTCTGCCAAAATGAGGTTTTATGATTTTAATTATATAAAAGGTAAAATAGGAACTAAATGTATTTTTCCCTGATTAGGTTTATGGTCTGCATTTGTGTTGTATGCTATATGCCCTTGAACATTTAGTAACTGAGTTTTCATTTGCACAAGTTTTTTGTGTATATTGATAAATTAATCAATGAACACACTGACTAGCACATTATCAAAAATATGCTGAGGGGACTGTTGGGTAACTGGTATTTCTAGGCTTTTCATGTTTTTCATGTAAACTGGACTCCAATTAACATTGAAGTATCTCCACTTAGCCATTTGCTTTTATGGCAGGAGAGCTAGGTTACCTCCATACTTCCCTTTCTTGCAGAATTTGATTTCATTGTGACTCACGGTAGTTGTCTTTCCTATTTCTCAGCTAGAACCCCACTCCTGGTCATTGTCCCATTTAACTTAGATTGTAGCTTCTGCCACAGTGAATGACATAAAATTATCAGAATAATTATATTTATATAGGTCAATATCATATTTCCTCCAATTGAATGCTTTGAGCTCTGAATCATACATTATTTCCTTAAGGGTCATCCTAGGTAGTTGTGTTTCATTTTCTTTCTTAGAATTGATCCAGGATTCTACTTGAACATTCGAGTTGTACCAGTGTTGCTTTCTCTCTTACTAGTGCATGAAGGTCAATATATAATTCTCTCACTGTTGGGAATAAATTATCAACTCTCTAACATTTTCCTAAACCATAAAGTTAAAGATTTCTCCATGTGTTATTGCCCAGAAAACAATAGGTCTTTTTAAAAATATGTCACATATATATTTTTCTCCAACAACTGTTATCTTTTCATGGACCAGAGCATGCTTGGGCTTCTATTCAAACTTTTTTTGGGGATCTGTTCTAGTATAGTACAATGATTCCTTAAGGTTGGTAGCATATATTTCTTAATATTTGACTGTAGACTTTATATAAATTGGGTTAATTTTTCCCCTGATTTTGCCTTTGAACAGAAAGCAGGTTGGTCATTGCTACATTACTATTCCTGTACCTGTCATGTAATGTGTTCAAGTGGACATTTTGGTTTTAATAAGTCCTTCTGGGAGGAAGCTGCCTTCCTCAATGAGTCTCTGTTTCTCTAGAAACTGCACTTCCTGGAAGCAGTACTGCTTCTTTGGTTAGTGCTCTTTATACATTCTTTACAAATGTTAGATGTCATCTCTGGCCTGGGTACTCAGGCTTCCTGCTGTTTTAACCTAAGTTTAGCTTCAGGGAAACTGTTCCAGAAGGAAATTAAAATGAACTTTACTTAGCAACTGAAAAAGATCCAATAGATTTCAACTGGAATTTACTTACCAACACTTAAGTATGCTGTTTAGTTTTCATAACAGTCAGACCCATTTTATAAATTAGGAAACTACATTTCAGTGCAGGTAAAAATCATATACAAAGTAGATAGTAAAGCCAGGTTTCTGGTCAGGTGTGGTGGGGCACATACTGGGGAGGAGGTGGGAGAATTGTTGCAAGTTCCAGGCCAGCCTGGGCTATTCAGTGAGTTTAAAGCCAGCCAGAACTACATAGTGAGATATTTTCTCTCTCTCTCTCTCTCTCTCTCTCTCTCTCTCTCTCTCTCTCCCTCTCTCTCCCTCTCTCTCCCTCTCTCTCCCTCTCTCTCCCTCTCTCTCAAAAACCAAAACAAAAAACAAGGTTTCTGTCACCTCAGCCTCTTGCCACTCCTTTATAGCTGAGAAAGTAGGTAATGGATTTGGTATGGTGCCAGAACAAGACAAAGTGAAAGAATGAACTGACAAGGGCCTTATTATTCCTACAGAACAAGTGTCACCACATCCTGAAGGACTATAGCCACTTTCTTCATGAATTTATTCACTTTTCATCTTTTCCATTTAGGATCATCTGAAAAAGAAAGGGGAAAAGATTCTTACATAGACCCTAGAGAGGTCGTTGTGGCCAGTTTCCTAAAATTCAAATGTGAAAATAAAGAGTAAAAATACATAAGTAAATAAATAAATAGAAAAATTGTGGATGGTTTATAGCCTTTGATTTGTTTTCTCTCATTGAGTTGGATGCTAGTCAGTAGTTCTCAGTCTTGGCTGCTCAGGAGAGTCATCTGGCGAGCTCCTGGGAACTGGTACTGCCTTGCCCTGACATAAGACACTGCAATCGCGTGGGGTGGGAGGAGTACCCTAGGTGCTGATACTTTCGAGCTACCCAGGTGACCATAATGTGCTTCCTGAGTTGAGCCACAATATTGAATCAAAGGTTTTGCCCCAGCTCAAGACCTGTTGCCCACTTGAGGGAATAGTCTGTGAGATGCTGAAAGGTAATACTTAATTCATTATGTGGTCTATCAGCATTGATTGTATATTCTGGATTTGGAGTGAAATGGAAACTGAGAAACACTGGAAAATTGCTAAGCTTTGAGAAGCTCAAAGAGAAGCTGCAACAGATACATAAATTGATATATACTAGACAAAATGTGTGAATTCTATGATTTTACAATATCTTTCTTGCTGTCCCTGTCTCTCAATGGTTTTTGAAATAGGTGGTTGCTGGGAATGTGTATGTAACATGTTAACCCAACTGTCCTTTATCCAGAATGGTGTTGGAGGCTCTCTGGATTGAGAAAACCCAGAGAAGAACAAATATAAAAGTGCATTCTATTTTTCTTGATTTCTACATTCATCCCTTGATTTTGTAGTTCTAGTACTCCTCCCCAGAGTTGTATCAGAATGTACGCTGGTGGGCAAGGTTGGTGTTGGGTAAACTGTGAAATGTGTGACACAAACCCAAATCTTATCCTCTTAGATTCACTCAGTGGGAGTTTGAGCTTAGAAACAATCTATAACTTCCTCAGTTTTACACATGAGAAAGTAGAAAAAGCCCTACATAATGAAAGCTGTGATGTCCCAACGGTCAACTAAGTTGTTGCCACCTCTTCCAAAAGGAACCAGAAATTATTTTTTCCAGAAATAAGTTTACATTTGTGTATCACTGTCTGACAGACAGTGGCAGATTTAGCTGTAATTTTCACATCATCCATATGAAGTATCTGTTTATATTTCTTGGACAAAAGTAAAGCACACTTAGATGGTTTAAGTCTCTTACCTAAGCAAACTTAGGGCAAAACCATAAGGTAGAAGCCTATGCTCTTCTCAGTTCAGCATATCATTGTATCCAATGCAATTCTTTATAGCAAATGTTGTTGCTATTAGTAATTTAGTTTTAAATTTGTTCTGTTAATCAGGAAATAACATAATCTAAAGCTTGTCTAGTTTTATCATTTCAGAACTATAACATTGGTTTACTTACATTGAAACAATTCCAAAGACCATTCCTTTTAGTCTGCCTTCTTGTCTCTGGGAATATGAGAAGCAGTACACACAGACTGATAGCAGCAGTGTGAACTTGGGCAAATAGCTTCAGTACAAAAGAAATGCAAGCATTTAATCATAGGATTGTTTCATTGATGAGACTAAGAATGTGCAGCACAGAGCATGGCATATGGTAGATGCTTAGTAGATATTGGTTATAAATTTATTATGTTAGTGACACAGCATTTCCCGGATGAAATCGGCTTCCTGCTAACCTTCAGTGTGAATTTTCTCCAATTTTCTTGGCTGAAGGTCTCAGCTGCACAAGCCAATCATTTTCCAAGAAACTGCACTTTCACTGCATTTGTGCTGTAAGCATGACTAGCTTTGGATGTCCTTCATTCACTGAGATGATTAGCTAAACTTCAAAGATGGTACATTGTGGGCTTTAGTTAACTATTCTTGCTTCCATGACAAGGCATCCTGTAACTCACCACTTTATTTTTAGATCTAACTCCTTAATCTTTTAGAATTAGATTGATGTGGGTGTGTGGTGGCTTTGACTATGGAGCAATTGTTATTCATGTGCTCTAGCTGGCTACAGCTCTGTTTGTGCAATCAGTTCTACACTTATCCATGCCTTTTCTTTCTACTCTGTGGCCTGACACACCATAATGACTGTTACTGCCACTGTATTATCACCTTCCTGTCTCTCTTTAGGTTCTTTTTCTCTGAACTTTAAGGCTGTGAATACCCTTAACCCAAATATATAGAATGAAGTTGATCTATAAGAGCTATTTGTTGTTATCAGAAAATGTTATCTTAAACCCCTGAATTGTATTTGTTATGGCAAGTTTATACTTGAGATTACTAGGTGTTTTAATTTTCTTTTTCTTTCTTTTCTTTTTTCTTTTTTTTTTGTTATTTCTTTCTTTTTTCTTTTTTTGGTCTTTTTGAGACAAGGTCTTGCTATGCAGTTCAGGTTGGCCTTGAGTTCACTTTGTAGCCCAGATTGGTCTCGAACTTGCAACAATCCTCCTGCCTCAGCCTCCTGAGTATTAGGATTACAGGCATGCACCACCATGTCCAGCTCGGTTTTGATTTTCACTTGCAATCAGAAAATATTTATTGTACACATATAATGTTCCAGGTCTTATGCTAACGGGTCTTCAATTTCCTGAGGAATTCTGGGGCCCATAGGTCATGGAACTCAGTGGCTAGGGCAGTGGCAGAGGGGTTACCTAAATAGAGGACACATCTTCTGGGCCTATGTGAAATGCATTCACAACTTGCCTTGGTTTTATCTGGTATACAGAGGGGCAGTTTTCTCACTAGTGTGCTTTTAGAGCAAACAAATAAGGTTTTTTCTTTCCCTTGCAATACTGGAAGCTAAACCCAGGCCTTCCCACTGAGCTAT
The DNA here is from genome assembly GCA_004027455.1 of Hydrochoerus hydrochaeris. Classification (NCBI taxonomy): domain Eukaryota; kingdom Metazoa; phylum Chordata; class Mammalia; order Rodentia; family Hydrochaeridae; genus Hydrochoerus; species Hydrochoerus hydrochaeris. The sequence continues at coordinate 70,888 of PVLA01008402.1, read as the reverse complement.
ATCCGCAACCTTTTTTATTATTTTTAAATAATTAAGGTTTTATTATTAAGGTTTCACAGATTGCCTGTTGTAGGCTCAAACTTGCAGTCATCCTGCCTCAGCCTCCCAGAACACTGGAATTATCCCACCTACAAACAGAATTTCTAAAGAGAGATGATCAAGGGTCCAGAGAAGGTTATTTATTTTCCCTCAAGCTTGGGGGGGCACACATGTAATCCCAGTACACAGGAGGCTGAGGCAGGAGGACCACTGTGAGTTCAAGGCCTGCCTGTGCTACATAGTAAGTTCAAGGCCAGCCTGAATTACATAGTGAAGTCCTGTCTCAAAAACAAAAACAAAATGACTATTTTTCCTCAGCACAGACATAAATAAAGGTATTCTTTAGAGGATTCCATAACCCTTGCCTACTTTAAGAACTGCCTTGGGTCATGACTGCCTTTGGTCCCCCTTCCTATCAGAAGAACAAAAACTGTTAGATGAAGGGTACCATAGGTGTCAGACCCCAACAGGAAGCTCTTCATTTAGTGTTTTTTTTTTTTTTGGTACTGGGGATCGAACTCATGACCTCGCACTTGCCAGGCAGGTGCTTAAGCCACTGAGCTAAATCCCCAGCCCCATTTAGTGTGTTTTATAGGAGATTTTTACACTTTCTTAGAATAGAATGGCTGTAGTAGGTCTTTTTCTTTTTTAGAATAGAATAGCTATAGTTATAGGAAAAAATGTTTAGACTTTTTCCTTTTAAAACCATTTTTTTAATAACTGCATGCTTCCCTATGTAAATATGCACTATTGTAATTTACTTTATTATTCCCATATTGTTGTATATTTAGGTTATTTTCAATGCCCAATCTCAACCCTTTCTTTATTCAGGAAAATCCAGACCTTAAGAAAGGCTAGAAGAATAATACAGTTAACACCTATGTCTAGCACCTACTTTTACCAGTTAGTTTGCCATTTTGTGTTTTTCTCTCTTCTCCACCCATCCCTCTCCCTTCCCTTCCTCCATTTCTTACACAAAAGCTTTTTTGCTGAACCTTTTCAGAGTAAGTTGCACACACACGTCTGTTTACCCCTGGATACCCCTGTATATGTCCTAAGCATAAGAGAAATCTCCTAATAACCATGAAACAGAATTTACTCTTGATGTGTTAATAAAATCAGATATTCATCCAGGTATAATTGTATGTGCCAGTAGTCTCAGCTACTCATGAGTCTGAAGCAGGAGGATCACTTGAACCCAAGAGTTTGAAGCCAGTTTGGGCAACATGATGAGATCCCATCTCAAACTATTTTGAGTATTTCTATTTCCCTAATGGCTGATGGCCCCTGTATCAGACAGCTCAAGCCTGGAACACATTGAGAAAGCCCTTTTACTAAGGAGGCTGCTGAGCAAGGTGCAGCAGAGTCCAGGAGAGACACCCATCTCACCTGCTTAGGCCAATACAGTCCAGCTGAAGTGGGCCAGCTGTGTGACTGCTGAGGCTGGTTCACCAAAGGCCACACAGTGGCCACCTTTTGCTGAATCCAGGTAAGGAGGCAAGTAGTCCAAAACTGCCGTGCTGCAAGGAAGTCCTTGGAGCAGCCACCTAAAGGTGCTTGGGTAGACAGTCCTAGCTGTCAAGTAGTCTGACCCATGCATTAGACTCATGAGTGAGGGAGTTTGGGGATGTTTCCAGCCCTAATGTCTGTTCACCCCCAAACTGAGTTTTCCCAGCTGAGGCTCAGACAAGCTGCCCCTTTGGTGTCTTTCTACATTCCCAACTCACAGCATAATAAAACAGACATTCCCTGAAAAAAGTAAAGTATGTATATGTTATTGGGACATTCAACTTGGTAGGGAATTCAGTGTCTGTGAATGGCCCAGTCTTTGGCTATGAAGTTTTTGGCTCACTACTCTTAATAATAATCAGAACATGATCTGATCTATAATGGAGGCAGTACCAAATTAGGCAGAATTCAAATCTGCTACCTATTTTGATCTTGTTCTTTAAATTTTTAGTTGATATGTAGTAATTATATATTTTTATGGAGTCCAGTATGAAGTTTTGATAAATACATATGCTTTATAATGCTCAAGTCAGGGCAACTAGCACTTTGATCACCTCAAATAGTTATCCCTTCTGTGTGGTAAGAACATTGAAAATCCCCTCTCCCAGCTCTTGTGAAATACACATTAGAACAACCAGCACCTGTTCCTCCATTATTTATTTATTTATTTGTTTAGTGCTGGACGTTGAACTCAGGGAATCACACATGCTAGGCAAGCATTCTACTGTATCCTCAGTCCAGATTGTTCTACCTAACTGCAACTCTTGTAACTATCAACTGACCTTTTGCCACCCCTCCTCTCTGCTCCCCTCCCTGGTGTCTGTAACACTGTTCTACTTTCTCTTCTATAAGGTCAACATTTTTAGATTCCACATACAAGTGAGATCATACATTATTTGCCTTCCTGTGTCTGACATAATTAATTTAACCTAATGTCTTCCAGTTTCACTTACACTGCCAGTGACAGAATTTCTTCATTTTTATGGTCAAAGAGTATTCCATCATGTATACCATATTCTTTTTTATCCATTCAACAGTTGATAGGTACTGAAAGTTGTTTCCATTTCTTGACTATTGTAAATAGTGCTCCAGTAAACATAGGTATGTAGAAGATTTTCATTTATCTTTCTTTGGTATTGCTGGATCATATGGTAGTTTTGCTTTTAATTTTTCTTTTTCTTGGTACTAGGGATTGGATTGAGAAGTTTGCACATAGGAAGTAAGCACTCTTCCACGGAGCTAAACCCTCAGGCCTTGCTTTATTTTGAGAATGGTGTCTTGTTAAATTGTCCAGGCTGGTTTTGAATTTGCAATCCTTCTACCTCGCCCTCTCAAGTAGCTGGGATTGTACATGTTTGCTGTTCCACTTGGCCTACTTTTAATTTTTGAGGAACATCCAGCCTATTTTCAGTAAAGCCTGTGATCACTTCTTTAATTCAGGAATAAGTTTTCCTAAACAAAGGAAATTGTTAAACTTCTCAGGAAGTAAAGTACCATTACTGAGCATGCAGTAAAATGATCATTGTGAGTCTGAATATTTTTTTGAACAGTGATTCTTTTGAAGAACATTGATTATCATTTGATAGCTTTCCATTCACATTTCAAATTGTTCCTTTTGAAGGACTATTCAGTTAATCATTGTTTAGTCATAGTAAATCCAATAATTACTTAAGATCCTAAAATTTAATGTTTTCAAAAGTTTGAAGTCTTATACATACTATTTTCTCAGTTTTACCCATTTTAATGTGGTTCATGGAAAAGTACATTGCAAACTCTTTTAGTTGACAGTGTTAGCAAAAAGCAGCATTATCAAAATGAGCTGGGTCATTCTATTGGGTTTTGGCATCTTGCTAGTAATTTTTCCATTTATTGCTCTCCTTTTCCACTTTTTCCCCTACTGCCACTTTCACATTAGTTCCCACCAAGTGTTAAAGCTGAAAGTTGTGGACAAAGATAGCCTTCAAGTAATTTAGAGAGAGGAAACTACATTGTAGGGGGCATTTTCTCTGTTGATGGAAGAGAACAGAACAGCCCTCTGCTTTAATTATAGTTACTTATTATTGGGTGACTTCATTAACTGAAGAAATAATTTTTTCTACCTCCTGTAAATTAGTCAAGTAGAGGATTAAAGACTTATCAGAAATAGCTGGTACTATGGAAACTAGATATAAAAACCCTGTTCCTTGAACTTTTGCTCTCAGGTGGCTAGCCAAATTCCACTGCCCACCTCCTGGTTCATGATTGGGAAGGCTTCCTGCAATAAACCAAAAATCATTAGTATGTTGTGTCTATACATCCTATATCCTGATGAATGTAGAGCTGTATGAAACTTTCCTAAACGAGGAAAATTAGTAGAACCTGTCCCCAGTTTCCCACTGAAAGGGCAAAGTATAAAAAACAGGTGGGGGTTGTAGCTGAGTGATAGAGTGAATGCTTTGCTTTCTAGAGGCTCTGCGTTCAGTCCCCAGCAATAAAAACAAACATAAAATAAAAGAGAATTAAAGGGTCATCAAGCTAGGAATAAAACCTGAATACCCATGAGTGTATTTAAGCTAATGATACTTACATTCACTAAGTCAGAATTCTCCAAACCTGCTCAGTAGTTCCTTGTCATCTTCTGAACTGACACTCAGGAAAATTTTAATTGGTAAACTTTAAGAAGAGGAAGTGTGTAGAGAGATGCAAAATAAAATTAGAAAATCAAAATTAAGAAATATGGAGAAGCCAAGGAAATGAGGGAAAAATGAAGTCAAATAATTGGAAAGAATAACTGGAAAATATTCAGTATGCCAGAAGACTTAAAACCTTTTTGATTGGACATTCATTTAAAATCTAAAAGGTTTTTTTGGAATAAGTTTACTACCAAAAATAAAGTTGTTAGAACCCTTTGATTTAAACTAAGTATTCAGCATTAATACCTAGGATTAAATACCTTCAACGTATATGAAGAAAGCCACAGAAAAGTTACAAAAATCAGGCATTCCATATTTATTTTTAGGCTCATTAATTAATTAACCAAAAAAGACATTATCTTCCTGTTTAAGCTGATATGTAATTAAGATACCTAAGTACAAAGAATTTGTCCATAAAGCTAAATTAGAATGTAGAAGGTAAAACCTGAGGTTTTTCAGCTACTCTTTTTTTAAAAATACAAATTTCTGAAATCATTATCCATTCTTCCTAGAAAGTATTGAGAAGCTATCATAGGTGAGGCACTATAATAGGTGTTTGGGGGGATATAAAGGCAGATAACATAAAGTTTCTCTCTGCCCATTTTTAACAGGCTGATAACCCAAGGACGCTAGAGCAAATCCCTCTCATTTCTAAACCAGTTCCTGAAATTGATTCTCTAAGCCTAGTGGTTGTGTTTTCCAGAGAGTGCAGAGTTGACCATTATCAACATCAAGGACTTTTATTCTCAAATAATGAATGATAGGGACACCGAGCACACTTTCATCTCTTCTTAATCATGTGAGATCTTCAAATGAGCCCAGGGGACTGCACCAACCCACAGTGCTGTCATGCTCTGAGAGCTGCTCAAGAATCAGACTGTTGGATCTTTCATCCATGACCTGACTATTCTGTCTTGATCATGTCTTCCATCATTAGTGACTGCTGTTTAATGAGCCCCCTCTTTTAAGCTTTAGGAATGAATGTATTGATTAATGTTCAGTGTTCATATTTTGACCCTCACCAAACCTCTGTGAGGATGGTGCTGTTCTGTCTTTTCAGCAGGTCGAGTGAGATTTAGAGGTGTAAACAAACTTGTCTGGGCGCAGGAAGGTTGTGAGTGCTTAAGATTCAAACCCAAGTCTAACTACAGCACCTGACCCTGTCATTACCGTCCTGCAGGACCAGTCCATTAGTTGAGATCTGAAGCTTAAAACATCCTAAAAATTGAATTTCTTTTTCATACATTTGGTACCCAAACTCATTTTGTGGCAAAACTTTGACCTGAACTGATTTGAGATGATAGTCTTTATCTTACTTAGTATAAATGTTTATATATTTAACTGCACCAATATTGTACTGAATCTGTGTAATATTTCATATTATGGGCCAGGGATATAGCTCAGCAGCCTGCCTGGCAAGTGCGAGGATACAAGTTCGATCCCTGGTACCAAAAAAAAGATTCTTTCTATTATGAAAATATGGTATGTACTCCTTTTTACCTTCCTAAAGTAGGCAAACCTTTTAATTCTTAAACCATCTAGCCCGATGGTTTTCAGAGAAGAGATATTGACTTACCAGCTTGTTCTTACTGCTCCCAGCCTCTGTCCTTGTGCTTCTTATCTGTTGCTCTGAAGCAGCTGTGGGCTGGAAAGTTCAAGCCTGTAAATTTTCAGTATCTGAAGAGACTCATGCAATTTTTTAGCATCATGAATTCATATTGATATTCCCAGTTCCAATTCCACACCACAGAATTCTTATACTTCTCTATTGCAGAACTTTCTTCTGTTACAGAAGAAACCATTTAGGATCCTTAATAAAGATGGTGAGGGAAACTTTAAATACATATGGGTGCTGCAGTGGAGTTTTGCAGGAGAGAGAGGTCAGGCTGAACTTTGCATGCAGCAGGGACAAGTTGAAATTTGTAACTAAGGAGCAGAATGTAGGGGTCACTGGGTGGAAAATTACTAAGAGAAGTCAAGGCTGGGGTGATTCCTGCTAGAACAGTTCAACTAGATTCTTACTGAAGGTCAGGGTGATTAGATTGCCAGAGCAGAGGACAAGGAATTTGATCAGATATCAAGGGTGATCCAGTACCAAGAATAAGGGATATTTGCAAGATTTTTGGAAAAACTGATCTAAGCAAGCCAACTCAGAGCCCAAGGTCAGGGCCTACTCAAACATAGGACTTAGAGAAGCTTGACTCAAATTCAATCAAAGAAAAGACTCTGTCATTCCATTCCTTTCTGTTTAACCTGGATGTAAAACTTTTCTCTTGGCATGTAACAATCTAGATTTATATTTAACTTAGATAAATAGGTCCTTCATTATATAATGATACTCACTATGACAAATATCAGCATTTTAGTCTGTTTAAAATTAAAATATTTTCACAGAACTTTAAAGAATAATATATAGAACTTGACTTAACCAAAATTATATGTATATATATACAGTAGATATTGGATGGTCATTTCTGGGGCATTACACCCCTTTCTTCCTTACTTGGAATGGATATTTGAGGATTAAAGTACTCATCACAGTCACAGTGTTGAGGAAAAGTGAAAGAATTCTGAATTAAAGATTAACCTACTGAAAGTCTTCACTGTACTCACTAAAAATGAGGGCTAGCTTAAGACTGTAATGTTTTATTCTAACTTTTAAAAATGGAGAAGGGGGTTCAGAGTCAGTGGGAAAAAGATTTTGCAGATGACTTCAAAAGTGGGTTTATGTATTTCAAGTCTTATTTGGTGGAGCAAGAAAAGGAAGAAACTGACTGAATTGTTAGAAAGTTGGGTTTCTGAATCTCTCATTTCCTGCCTTTATCATATAGGGAAGGATAAGTGTTTGGAGGAGAAAAGTGTTGTATGAGTTTTACTGATGCTGCCCATTTCAGAACAACTTCCGGGGAGCATGGGGCTTCAGGAGGGCCTAGCCAGTACAAGGGGGTAATCACAGAGAACAGGACTAGGGTTTATCAACCACTTGCTCAATGTCAGGCTTTGCACATGTTAACACATTTAGTCAGTTTGAGCCCCACAAAGCAGATTAAGGTGGCTGAGATTCAGAGGAGTAAAGAAGCTTGCCAAATGTTTCATGAACCTGAATTAGAGAAGTTGTAGCTGAAGGCTATTTCTGTCTCCAAAGTTCATCTCTTTTTATCATGTCCTCTACCCTTTAGTCATCATCAGTTTACGGAGAGTTGAGGGCAGATGCAAGACCAGTCATAGAACTATTCTGGCCACATGGCAGCAGGACAAGAAGCCTGGGTTTCTTTTTTCAGTTGCCTTTCTCTTGTTGTGTCCTGTTGGCATAAATTTTATGCACAACCAGCTCAGAGCAATCTCTAGAAGAACCTCTGACTTTTTATTTTTAAGATAAACAAAAACATAAAAATTGAGCATCATGTGGTATTTTGATGCACATGTATGTTGTCTAATGTGTGAATCAGGGCACACATCATCATCTTCTCATCACTTCTTTATGGTGAAAACAGTCAAAGTCCTTTCAGCTTTTTCAAAAAAGCTGATATGGTATAAATGTGCCCTGGTGGTCTAGTGGTTAGGATTCTGTGCTCTCAAATACATAGTGCATTGTTGTTACATTCAGCAAGGAAAACAATTACATACAGGGCACATGATTTATAGTATTATTTTATGGTAGTCACCCAGAGTCAAATTCCAAGAAAGTGCAGAAAATCTGTCCACACACTAAAGATCTAGAAAATCCAGCTGAGGGCTGGATCCCATGGTAATAACCTGCCTGAGTCCAGCTGAAGATCTAGAGCCCATGATAGTGCCCCACAAGAGTCCAGCTGGAAGCTTAAAGTCCATAACAATGACTCATGCAAGTCTGTTTCATAGATCTGCGCTGAAAGGCCCCAAGGTAAGCTATGGAAGCTAAGAAGTCTATGCCAGCGAGATGAATGATCTGTGCCAGTAGGTTGAGGGCTCTGCACTGGAGCCAAAAAATGATGCTCAAAATAAGAACCGAAGTTCCCCAAAAAAGTACCACAGCCATCCTCAGTGATGAAGAGGTCCCAAGCTCCTCCAACAATGAGAACAGCAGAGTTCATATAAGGAAGCCAGAGTGACAAGCTTCTCTTGGAGATTAAACAGCACACATCATACCCTTTAGAGCCAGGAAATGATGCTCAAAGTAAGGACCAGAGAGCTCCCGCAAAGTGAACTGCAGCCATTCACAGCAGCAACAAAGTCCCAAGATCCTCTGATGATAACAGCTAAGTTCATATCAGGGAAGCCAGTGTGACAGGCTCCTCTGGAAGAACCAACAGCTCCAGGAGAACCAGCAGCTCCAAACAACAACAATTAGGAAAACCCACAACGCTTCTTTTTCCTCTCTAGGTCTCCTTTTTATGCTGGCAACAGTCCTGAGATGAGCCATCTACACTCAGCATCATGCTGATTCAGTCCATCTAGTACTACAAGTTGACCACCAGTTATCAATCCACTACAGTTGCTGTTAGCTTTGGTCGCTCTAACATGCAGTAGCAGGGAAGAACTACTTTCTCCTATCCAACTGTAACTTAGAACCCATTGATCCACCTTACACCGTTGCCTCTTCCTCCTACTGTCTCCCATCTGTGGTAATCACCATTTTACTCTCAACTTCTGTGAGATCACTTTTTTTTAGATATTATGTGTGAGTGAAATCATATGGGGCTTTCTTTTTGTGCCTGGTGTTTCACTTTTTCATCAACACTGTCATCCCCTCACAGATATGCCATAATAGATCACTCCACCTGTGAAGGTATCATGGGTTGGTTTCTTTGGAATCAGTGAGCACTGCAGCTCACTCAGAGCACCTCATCTGAAGACACAGCCTCCCAAGTCTGTGGCTATGTCCCACAGTGGCAGAGTTATGGTTTCTGAAGAAATAGAGTTGAAGAAACAGTTGGCACACAGTAGGTGAATGTTTATGGAATGAATACATCTTACTGCCTCCTGGAACTCCATATAAAAAGCAGTGGATTTATATGGGCTACTACTTTTGTACTTGGCAGTTTTCCTACAGTGTTTATTTGAAAACAAATTTAGATTGTCTCCCAGGTCACTTTTATACTGCCAGTGGTAACACCAGGAATATATTTGTGTTAAGAAAAAAATGCTTTCAAGATTGCCTTTTGGGATAAATGCTCTTTTTCTCTTATAATTAAGTTATATTCTTAAACTTGCTATTAGAGAGAATAAAAATTTAACTAGAGACCACAGGATTATTTAATTTCCTCTTCCCATGTGTTACCATGAAAGCACTTTATTTCTCTACTTGTTAGATTTGAAAATCATGGAACATTTTTCATCTCTTAATAGGGAGAGATAATGCATGTGAGAAAACTTCATACATGTTTCTGCGAAAGGAACTGCCCGTGCGACTGGCTAACACAATGAGAGAAGTCAATCTTCTGCCTGATAATTTATTGAACCGCCCTTCAGTGGGGTTGGTTCAGAGTTGGTAAGTAAAGTGGCTTGAACTGACTCTTCTCACAATGCTCTGAACATTTGGCCTTGGAACCATTCTCTACAGAAGTGCACACACATACTGCCTGCCTAGGGATGAGTCACTGGGGATAGCTGGGTTTTTCCATGCCATTAACAGATTTTTTAAAAACTTACTTTAAAAAATATTTCTAAATCGTAATAGGCACTTTCTTTTTTTTATTTAGAGAGAAACAAAAGCATGTAAAGGTTAGAGATAATACAGAATTCCAAAAAAAGATAAACAATAAGAAATCACTAGTTAATAAATTACATACTGTCCTCTTAGAAATAGTTGTTCAAGTTACAAAATTAAAGCATACAAAGTAGATAGTCAAACAGTGAGCGTATAAACAGCTACAGCTATGCATGAATCTCTACGTATATTTCTATCCTTTCTGTATTAGAGGAAAAAACAAAACAAAAATTCCTATAAAAACATGAAACCAAAAAGTCTTATAAAACCACAGTACAAGGTGATCTACAATGATTACTGTATTGTTTCTTATTATCTTCAATAGAATGTCTATACCATAAGGCATAATTGAATATAGCAGTATAATTGAGTAAAGCAGTAAATAACAATATTAGTAAAAATAAAACATTGTAGACAGTATAAAACTTCAAAGGCAGGTAATAATCAAACCAGAGTGGATATTCTAGTGGATCTTGTCATCTTAAGTGCAGTTGCCTATACTCTCAGACTTGATACTATCAATCATAACAGCTTTGAAAAAAATCTATCAATACAAAAATAGCGATCCAACAAACCAGATTCGATTACGATCAGTCATGGTAAAACAGTGTAGGTTTTACAGAGCTTTAGATTAAATTAATAGGAAATTAAGGATGATTACCATACTATATCCTGTTATTTTTGGGATTACTGTCTGTGCCCTCAAATCTAGTACAGGTAGAATGACTGGAACAGAATATAATACATCTAAGCAGAGTGGTGTGAGTAATGTGGGTTTTGAATCCTGGTTCACTATTAACAATATAGCGTATCAAGGCCATCTATGTTAGCGATTCTAGTTACCCTTCTCTGCCTCATTTCTGCCATGCTATTTTTCTGCCTTTGTTTGTCTAGTTTTCTCTTTCATTCTACTGCCTGCCCACTCACTGAGACCTTTCTGGCACTGTTTCTAAAATCCTGGTATTTTTTTCTCTCTCTAGAATGTCCTTCAGCATTCTCTGTAGGGTTGGATTGGTGGTCACAAACTCCCCCAGTTCCTCTCTGTCATGGAAGCATCTTGTTTCTCCATTAATTTCTAGTGACAGTTTTGCAGGATACATCAATCTGGGCTGGAGGTTATTTTCTTTTAGGGCTTGGAAGACTTTGCTCCAAGCTCTTCTTGATCTGATGGTCTGTGTTGAGAAGTCAGCCATAATTCTGATGGGCTTACCTTTATAGGTAATCTGTTTCTTTTCTCTGACAGCTTTTAATATTCTGTTTTTATATTGAATTTCTGGTATCTTGATTATTATATGTCTGGATGTAGATCTGTTTTGGTTGTAGGTGGCTGGAGTTCTGTATGCCTCACATAACCAAATGTCATTTTCTTTTCCCATGTTTGGGAAGTTTTCCTTAATTATTTCTGTGAATAGCCTTTGTAATTTGCCTGTATGTGTTTCTTCATTCACATTTCTTATTCTTAAATTGTAGATCCTCTTGTCATCTCCTAGCCTTTGTATTGTTACTGCCTGTTTCCTTGTTATTTTTAAGAGATCTTTCCTTTCATGATCACACATTGCAAACTTGTCTTTTTTAAATTTTTTTTTTATTTATTTAAAGAGAAAAAAACATGTAAAGGGTAGAGATAATACAGAATTTTAAAAATAGATAAATAGTAAGAAATCACTAGTTGATAAATTACATATTGTCCTCTTAGAAATAGTTGTTCAAGTTACAAAATTAAAGCATACAAAGTAGATATTCAAACAGTGAGACTATAAACAGCTATGTATGCATGAGTCTCTACATGTATTTCTATAAACTTAAAGCTTTAAAGCAAACTTGTCTTAAAGTTTTGTTAGTCTATCTTTAATTTCTTTTAATGCATTTTGCCAGCTTTCAATGGAGTTTTTAATTTCCTGGTAACCTCTTTGTATCTGCTTCATGTATTTTATATTTTCTTTATATTCTTTATCGAATGTTTCTCTCCTTTTTTTGTGTTGCTCCCTTCTTCCATCTGTATCATCCTGAGAGATGCTTCCTGAGAGCATTTCTTTTGTTACTCTACTCATATCTTGCTTTACCTGATTTAATATTTCAGTTTTGAGCTCATCTACACGGTCTCGAAGATATCTCTTAATGTCCATTGAAGCCATGTCTGATGTTGTGTGTTTGCCGCTCTCAGTCTCCCTTGTTTTCCCTTCGCCTGGTTCAGTGTTCTCAGGGTTCTGGGCTGGGGTCCTCCTGCCTCTCTCTCCTGTCATTGCCCTGGCTTCCTCCACATGGGTTACAGTGCAAGTCCCAGCCCCCTTCCCTGTTGACCACATTTCCTCATTTCCTCCAAAGCATACTGGCAAGGGAACTCCTCCCTCTCCTGCCTGCTCTTGTCACTGAGGTGTAAGCAGCGGCTGTATTTGCCTGCCCCTCCCCACCGGGCCAGCCAAACTTTAGATGCCTTCACCCGGTTAGTGCTTGCTAGGCGCAGGGAATTGATTTGAGACGGCTCATAGGGTCCCAGCCAGGGGCGCGGCCCAGTCCAAGCAATTCCCATGAATCTGCTCTTGGGAGGGAGGGACCAACTGAAGTCATTGTCGCTCCCAGTTCAGGCCCCTCCTGCCCGATTCCAACATGTTGCCCATTTGGTCGCATAATAGGCACTTTCTTGATTTCATATTTTCTGTTTGTGGTTGTAGAGTTTTGGCCTTACTCCTTTGGTTTTCCTCTTAAAGAAGTTCCTTAAAGGCAGTATCATAGAAAAGAACAAGTCATTTGAAGGGGAACCTCAGATTAGAAAAATATCAGCTCCTCATTGTGCTTCACCTATCTTATGAAAAGTGAAACATCTTAACAGAGTCTCTGACTTAAAGTTAAACCCATTGTAGCATATGTAGGTAATTGAGGAATTCGAATTTCTGATGAAACACCCCACTAGGTAAGCAGGGGAACATCAGTAAACACTAGGATGTAAGAGCAGGTGATGTGTTTTTTTAAATTTTATTTAAAGAGAAAAAAAAAAGCAAAACAGAAAAAGGGGTAAAAACAATACAGAATTTCAGAAAAAAAAGCAGTAAGAAATCACTACTTGATAAATTACATATTGTGTTCTTAGACCTAGTTGTTAAAGTTACAGAATTAAAGCATACAAAGTGGACATTCAACCAGTGAGACTGCAAAGAAGTTCAGTGATCCAGTAATAACTTAGCAACATGGTTATCAATCCTACACACTTAAACATACATGCAGCCATATCCTCTAGAGCACTTTCTTTTCTTCTTTTTACTTTTTAAGTCCATTATCTGTTTAGTTATATCCTGTTTCAGGTTGCTTGGTACCTTACTGACTTGTTTTGTTGTTGTTATATACTTTTAATCACCTTATGTAATTCTGTTGCCTTGTTTTTGAGTTTCTCCTCATCCATGATCCATGGATCAGCTTTGGTGGAGTTGGGAGATTTTTGGAGGTATTTTTTTACTTTCTTATCTACTTTTTTTTTGAAGGTAGCAAAATACAGCAGAACAAGACAGAACAAACCCTTGTGACCGCAGTGCAGTAAAACTACCACAAAACCTCAGAGCAGGTCACCAGGACACAAGCAATGGGTTCAATGGTACAGCCCATTTTTTTCACATTAGCTGTTCTTTCAATCAGGTAGAGGAAAATGGAAGGAAATATTGAACTTATAAAAACAGAATATTGAATAAAGCAGTACCATTAATCTAAACTGAGCAAAACAATGATAAAAATATTTGCCTTAAAAGAGATGGTAGAAGGAAATCCCCCTTACTTGCCACGCTGCATACATTCATCCTCCAAAAAGATACTCAGACCGCCGGTGCCGATTTGCTAACGGGGAGGGAGGAATGGATCAATGTCTGATTCTTAGCCCGCGCACCGGCAGGGCCCCAGCTGCTTACCAGGGTGGCGAGTAGGCCGCCTGTTCTCCCAGAGCCCAAAGTTCCAACATGATTCAGAGCTCAGGAATCGCTGATAGTTCCCGCCCCGGTGCACCAGTGGCTTGCTAGGCCCCCAGCTGCTTACCAGGGCAGTGAGAAGGCTGCCTGTTCTCCTACCGCCCAAAGTTCCAACATGATGCAGAGTTCAGGAATTGCTGATAGTTCCTGCCCCCATGTGCCGTAGACTTGCTAGGCCCCCTGCTGCTTACCAGGGTGGCAAGTAGGCTGCCTATTCTCCCAACGCCCAAAGTTCCAACATGATGCAGAGCTCAGGAATCGCTGATATTTCTCACCCTTGTGCGCCAGTGGCTTGCCAGGCTCCCAGCTTCTCACCAGGGCGGTGAGTAGACCGCCTGTTCTCCCAGTGCCCAAAGTTCCAACATGATGCAGAGCTCAGGAATAGCTGATAGTTCCTGCCCCAGTGTGCCAGAGGCTTGCTAGGCTCCCAGCTGCTTACTAGGGAGGCGAGTAGGCCGCCTGTTTTCCCAGCGCCCAAAGTTCCAACATGATGCAGAGCTCAAGAATCGCTGATAGTTCCTGCCCCAGTGTGCCATAGTCTTGCTAGGCCCCAGCTGCTTACCAGGGTGGTGAGTAGGCCACCTGTTCTCCCAGTGCCCGAAGTTCCAACATGATGCAGAGCTCAGGAATCACTGATAGTTCCCACCCTGGTGCCCCGGCAGCTTCGTAGGCCCCCAGCTGCTTACCTGGGTGGCGAGTAGGCCACCTGTTCTCCCAGCACCCAAAGTTTCAACATGATACAGAGCTTAGGAATTGCTGATAGTTCTCGCCCTGGTGCGCCAGTGGCTTGCCAGGCCCCCAGCTGCTCACCAGGGCGGCGAGTAGGCCGCCTATTCTCCCAGCACCCAAAGTTCCAACATGATACAGAGCTCAGGAATCACTGATTGGTGATGTGTTTTTAAAAAGGTATTTGCATGTATTTGAGAAACAGTTGCATGATTTCTCTGTATTATAATAGCAAGGTTGAAGTCCTTGGAGAAAGCTGGAGTAGTTGAGGAGGCCAGACACAGTGTTGCAGGAACACAACGGAGGGACAAAAGGCGCTGTCTGTGGTCTTGCACTGGCCCTTGGTGGGTGGGTGTAGTTGACTATATGCATCACAGGGGGAGCATCTTGGGAGCAGAGCACACTGTGGAAAAATATAAGGAGTATGAAACTGCTAATCAGCTTGCATTAAAAGGGTTTGTGGATGCCAAGTTACTAAAAGAGAGTGGACGACCCTTCCTCAATAATGTCGTGATTTCTCAGGGACAAACAGATCATCCAAGAAGCACTATATTAGATAGTCTTAGAGGTGAAGTGTCCGGTCTCTTCTAGAGAATGCAGGAAAGGTCCAAGAGACAGTGACATCATACTTAGCTATATTTTGCTCTGAATTCTTAGCTTGTTTGACAAGAGGTAGCAAGTACTTGTTTGCTTGAAGCTTCTTTTTCTTTTAGATTTTAAAGCTTTCTTCCATAAACTGGCCTTTTCTCATTTGTTCTTTTTAAATTAGTGCATATTAAGTATACAGACTGTTGGGTTTCATTGTGGCCTTGTAATACAGGCATATAGCCTATTTGATTGTATCCATCCTCCCGTTCCTCTCCTTTCCCCTCCCCTTCCCTCCTCCTCATTGCCCCATCTCCTTACTCTGCATGAGAATTCTTTATTGCTTCAAGACCATTAGACATTTTCCAGCAGAAAGTTTAAGCAACTGCTAAGTACCACTCTGGTAAGGATTCTAGGTGGGCATAATTAAGTCTCCTGACCTGGTGCTGACATTTTCTGTTGTTCATGTAGTAGCTACTTCAGGAGCTTCAGAGTAAATTGCTGGCTCCACAACACCAGCCACCAGTCTTCTGATTTTCTAGACACCAACTGGGTATTCAGCAGCTCAATTCAGTCCTTATGCTAAGTACCTGAAGTTAGCACAAGACCTATAGCTTAAGGCCCCAGTCTCTCAAGACCGACTCCCATTCAGGTGGCAACCACCAAGTCCTGAGCCATCTGTGCTTTTGGCTGAATAGCTATAAAATGAGTTTCCACAACGCTCTGGCCAGGCTTCATAATTTTCTAGAATGGCTCACAGAACTAAGGAAGTACTTTGCTTGTTTATAGGTTTATGGTAAAAGATGCAATTCAGGAATAGCCAAATGGCAGAAATGCATAGGGTATGGGTGATGTGTGTAGTTTTGTTCCCTCTCCAAACGCAGCCCCTTCTACGACCTAGAAGCTTTCAAAATCACCTTATTCTAGGGTTTTTGTATAGCATAATATCCAGACTCCTCTCTTCCAGACATTGAGAATGGGGCTGAAAGTTCCAGCCTTCTAATCACTTTGTCTCTCTGGTGACCAGCCCCATCCTGGGCCTATTTAGGGGCCCCATCCTAAATCACCACATTACCATATCTCAGGTGTGATTAGAAGGAATTCCTGATGAACAGCAGAAGGTACTCCTTTCATTCAGGAAATTCTGCAGGCTTAAGAAACTATGCCAGGACAAGGGGCAAACACCAAATGTATTTTTGTATCACATCACACTGGCAAAATATACAAACAAATTGCTGTGTCAACTCTTTTTTGGTGTTTGTTTCTTTTCTTTTTAAAAAAATTTTAAATTTTTGGTACATTTTAGATATGTATAAAGATCACATTTATTAGAGGAAGTTTGTGCCTGTACGTGATAGTTCTTGATTCTTCTTTTTTCACCAGTGCCCTTCCTCTGTTCAACTCCTCTTGCCTTATTTACAAAAGACTTGTTTCCATTTTCTTTCTTCTATTCTTTTTTTCTTTTCCCTTCCTTCTTTTCCCCCTCCCTTGTTCCTCTTCCCATTTGAATAGTTTTCTCCTATTTTGGTATTTGTTTCTTTATCATTCTTCCATAAAAATTCCAAACCTGTGCATATAATTTCTTCCCTTTTTTTTCTTAAACATTCTATTTTGAAATAATTTTCTGTTTAAGAGAATGGTTGCAGCTAGGTGTGGTGGTGCACGTCTAATCTCAGTACTCTGGAAGGCTGAGGCAGAAAGATTGAAAAAATTTGATCCTAGCCTGGGCAACTTAGCAAGACCTTGTCTCAAAATCAAAAATAAAACAAGAGTGGTGATGTAGCTCAATATGAAGGCTTTGGGCCTGGGTTCAGTTTCCAGTATAGAGAGAGACAGACAGGCAGACAGACAGAGACAGAGATTAATTGAATACAAGACTAATAGAAAAAACTCCCATATATCTTCACTCAGATTTACTAACATTTGGTCATATTAGTTTTATCATTGTCATTTATAATTCATGTTCTCTGTGTGTGTATTATGTATATACGTGTTGGTATATGTGTGTGACATAATTGTGTGACAGAGTGAAAGTTGTCAGAATCAAAATGGAGTCACTTGTGTAACTTTCACAAAAGTCTGCTAGAACTACAAACTTGCAGAGGCCTCTACAACCTTATACAAAAAGTATTTTTTTATAGAAGTAAACTTTTTACTTTGAGAAATTATATAGTATTAAGCAGCACCACCTTCAACAGTCCACAGGAGTAGCAGTTAGTGGATACCCAGAGTTTAGTGCTAGGCCACACTCCAAAAAGTGTTTCTATAAGGAAATCTGCCAGTACCTGTTTAATGTCAGACAAGTGCCACTCTTTTTATTAACTACTGTACTCATAACATTCAGGAAGTTTAACATCAGTACAATAATATTTCCTAATGTATAGAGTTTGTAATCATTTCACTGTTTTAATAGTGTTCCCTTTTTTTAAAGCAGTTTCCCCTCCTAATTTAGGAATCCAGATCACAATCTGGATGTTTTTGCCATTTTCTTTTGTTTTCAACTTCTTGGAGGTTTCAACTTATCTGAGAAACACCAATTCTTATATATTGTTAAGGGGTAATACTTAATCTGCTATCCCTGCAGTGTTAAAAGTGATTTTTATATATGAGATGTTCCCCTCAGTCATAAGATGTTCTTCTTGCTGACTTGATTTTCAGGCTAGGAATCTCAGGGTAGTTTTGGGCTCCTCTCCATTTTTGCCTTTGTTCTTTATAGAACTGGTCTCTTTGGGAAGGACAGGAGGCCTTGCTTGCATGTGGCAGTACAGAGGGCATCTCTGGGACTGGACCTCTTGACCTCTCAGGATATTTTGACCTGATGACTTTAACAGTACCTAGCCCATAACCTTCAGTGCCTAGAAACTTTTTTTAAACAGGATCTTGTCATGTAGTTCAGCCTGGACTTGAACTCACTATGTAGCCCAGGCAGCCTTGAACTTGTGGCAATCCTCTTGCCTCAGCCTCCCAAGTGCTGGGAGTATGAACATGTGCCACTATGACCAGAAGTGCCTAGAAACGTTTAAAAAACTATTCCAGAGTATGAGTGTATCAAATGCATTGTCCCAAAGCTCTTGTGAGTCAGTGAATCAAATCATTGCTGTTTAGGGTTTTCTATGTGAAATGGTCATTTTAGGTCATGTGAGTGTCCTCATTGTCTGTAATAGGATTAGTGGTGATTAATTGTTGGAAATGGTTAGGATAAAGGCATAATTCTTTCAGAATATGCTAAGCTCCAAAATAGAAATCACACACTTCTAATTGAAATATCTGAGGTTGCACTGGATCTAGCAGAATCTGACTAGATGTAACTGATATTTTTCTGTGTTTTCCAGATCTTAATGTTGTAAGCATTTTTTTCTTGTACAGGTTCTTATTGAGATGTAGAGAAATTCTTAATCCAGAAGCTGTTTGAGGGCCTAAAATACCTTCCTCTATTTTGTATTGATAAAATTAATTTCAGTCTAAGGCAGCACCTTCTTTATTTCTTGTTTCCAGTGTCACTCATGTGCTTCTTGAAATTTATATGTACATTTTTGATAGTCAAACCATAAACTTGGAATATCAGTTAGGATGTGTTTCTAATAGCAGCAGAGACAGCTGAACCTGGCTTTTGTAACTAGAAGGTCCAGCTGTAGGGATGAGCTTTTGGTGTTGGTTTGAATCAGACATTCATGAGTCTATCAAAGGCCTGCTTTTGATGGTGTTGGCTTCATTTTCAGGCTTAATTACCTCTTAGCGGCAGAATAGCTGCAGCAGTTCTGTACTTCACATCTGCACAGCATATTGTACAAAAGCAGAGCAAGTATATTTCTTTCCCAGAGGCCTCCAGCAAGTTTCTCCTTTGACTAACATGAATTGAGGTATATACCAATCCCTGAGCCAATCCCTGTTTCAGAGAAATACATGCAGTGATAGGCTTAGACTTGGACTACTGGACTAATAATTTATGACAAGAGAAAAACCAGGCCCCCACATGCCATGGAGGCAACAGCTTCTCCTGATGCATTGACTTATATGTTGGGATGAGATGAAATCTGAGGGAAAACTTGGTGTACTCATGGGAAGAGGGAAAAGAGAAATGAATGCTAAGTAGGCAACTAATGGTAACTCTTATTTTTTAGGTATATGCAAAGTTTTCTTGAACTTTTAGAATATGAAAATAAGAGCTCTGAGGATCCAAAGGTCTTAGATAAGTAAGTATGGTACCACTTACCTGAACATAAAAATAACTAGGTAAAAAAATGGTTTTGGTAAATGGAACTCACATCATTAAGGAAATATAGTTTGGACAAAAGCATTGCTTTCCCTAGCAAATGACTCAACATTGCAGTTTTAAATTTTTTGAGTTAAGGATTTAACATAGTACAGAAGGAATATTGCTACTTCAAAGTGCTGTTTCATGACCCAGTTCTTAATACATTTAGTCGAGGTGAACTGGTTTACTAACTCTTAACATTGCAGTAAATGTTCCATCTAGTGGTAGGTTTAAGAATGCAGTGGCCTCCATGTATTCAGGAGTTATCTCTTCCATCTTTTGCAATTTAAAAATTTTTTCAACGTGGTATTACATTTGAGCACAGAAAAACTATAATGCTTTTATTTTGGTGAAGCATAAAAGAATGTGCTTTTAATATAACAACCTGAATTCTGTTGCTGCCATTATGCACAAAGACTGCTAAATTCTCAAGCTGATGGAAAGTATTTGTTTTTCATTTTTACTTAGGTAAGAAACACTAACCCTAGCTATGTGGGTTTTTTTCTCTAAGAAAAATTGTTTTCTTCACATTAATTTCTTCCCATTTCATATAGACATGAGCGAATACACATAGCAGGCCTGTTGTACTAAGAAATTTCTAAGTATAAACTTAATCCATATAGATAAGGAACTGACACCTGGCAGATAGGTTTTCCATAAAACGATCTAGAGAAACAGCACATTGTACAGGCAACCTTGGGTAGTATTTAATCCAGACCTCTGAATTTGTGGATAAGGAAACTGAGTTCCGAGTTGTGAAATGACTTGCCTAAGATTGTGACCATTCTGAACAGACATAGAACAGAGTAGACCCAGTTCCTTTTCCCTGGACACTGGGTTCTTTACCATGCACTGTACTAGCATAACTGATGATGTGACCCATGAGTAATTAGCCAAGTTCATAAATTAAGATGCAAAGGGGAAAAGGTCCTGATCTGCTTTATACTTTGCTAAGTGTTTTGTCTAACAAGTCCGTGAAATGTAGAAGGAGCAAGCATTAGATTAGAACCCCAAATGCAGTAGTTTCCTTGATGGAAACCAGTGCTGTTGTTAACAGTGTCAGTATTAAATGAATTGAATCTAGAAGCTTTGTTTTCTCCAAAGTCATTAGGTGGTGACATTTTGTTTGGCTGAAATCCTCCAAATGAGGGCTGGCCTCCCTAACTTTAAATTTGAGGACATAGATTTGTAGAAGTACATGATATTGTTTCTGTACATTTTTCTTGAATCCTGTCTTGATTTCTGGAGCAGATTATCCTTGGATGTAATTTATGAACATAAACCTGCTTTATAAGCAGCCAGCCCTGAATCCAGTGTGTTCTAGGTCTTCATGATCATAGCTGTTACCCAGGGAAGTTCCGTAACTTGCCCAATTCACCAGCCTGCTTAGGAGCAGTGGGATTTGAAAAACCTGCTGCTCCTGGTGGAGTAGGGAATGTAAAGTTAGCGAGTGTCATGGTGGTGGCCTCTTCTGTTTAATGAGAGGTTATATGACATTGCCAGTCAGGGACCCATCTTAGTGAAGTGAAAGTAGGAGAGAGGACAAGTGTGAGTGATCATAGTGGCAGGGTTCAGAAGAGCCTGGAAGATTGGAAAAGTTAGTTTTGTGGGAACTGAACCACTAAGGTAAGCCTCCTCCCTTCAGATAAATTGAGAGGCTTCTTTACTACAGTGGGTCATTTTATTTCAGGGATGTTTAACTTATATAAATGTTGTAGAATATCACATAATGGCAAATTGTCCATTGTAAAATTTCTTCTGAATAATCATAGCCTTCTAATTTCTGAGTTGATTGTTCATCTTTACTGTCATTCTATGTATATATGTGTTACAAAAATAGTTCATCATTGAGAAATATAAGGCTTCAGGTAAGTAAAAATGAAACCTCCCAAATTTTCACTATCAAGGGACAGCCGCTGTTAACATTTTCCTTCTGTCTGTGCTTTTTCCTAAGTATGTATATATTTATATATACAAAGATTTTTTATAAAAATAAGTGTCTACATCATAAAGTTGCACTATTATTATTAGTTTCATAATGTATCATGCAGTGACAGGGATACATTCAGACAAATGCTTTGATAGATGATTCCTTCCTTTCTCTTTCCCACCCCCACTTCTTTCCCCTCCCCTATTCTCCCCTCCCCTTCCCTTCCCTCCTCTCCCTTTCTCTAACCTTCTCCCCCTTTCTCTCCTCTCTCTTTACCTCTCCTTTCCTGTTTTCTTTCCCCTTTTCCATTCTCTTTCCTTTTCCATTTCCTTTCCACAGTACTAGAGATCGAACCCAGGGCCTTCACACTGAGCTACAGCCCCAGGACTTTTTATTTCTTATTTTGGCAGAGTCTCCCTAAGGCTGTGAGATTCCCAGGCTGGCTTCAAACTGTTGATCCACCTGCCTCAGCCCCCCAGAGTGCTGGGATTACAGGCATGCACTGCTATTCCTGGTCTTCATTTTTGTGTGATGGTGAACCTTTCAGAGATGAGCACCCAAAGTGGAACCCAAAACCCACTTATAGCAAAGTGCCAGCACTGCAATTAAACCTGAATACTGAGGTCTTAGTTTAGAAAAAACATCTCATATACTAACATCTTTTGTCTTAAAAGAAAAATAAATAACGTGTGTGCCATTGGTTTGCCACCACTGTCATAAAGTATATTTACACAAAGTAAGATGGCTACGGTGTTCCAGAGCTGTATAACTTTATGACACTACCAGTATGTATGGGATCTGTCATTGACAGAAACACTGATGTGGTGTATGACTACTCATGTTAGTAGTCTGTTGTTAGATTTTAGACTGGTTTATAGTTTCCTTACTACTACAAAGAGTGCTCTAGACAACAGGTTTTAAAAACAACTGTTCACTTTGGTTATTTTGCTAGAATCAATCCTGGAAGTGGAATTATATAAGCTTTAATATATGTTGTTAAATTGCCTTTAGAAATGTGTCAGTTAAGCTTCCTTACTCTACTGACACTGGTTATTCTCTGATAAATATGGAATTTTTTTAAAAAAAACTTTCCTTTTTTGCGAGGATAAAGTTATTGGCTTTTGTGTTTTGGTCTTTGATAAATTTTTCATTGATACCCTTTGCCTAGTGTTAGGCCAGGGATTTAGCTCAGTGGCATAAGTGCCTGCCTGGCAAGCGCAAGGTCATGAGTTCAATCCCTGGTACCGCAAAAAAAAAAAAAAAAAAAAAAAAAACCTTTACCTAGTGTTGTGATAGGGTGCTTCTCTTTTCCTTTATTAAGTATAATAACTTTTGCAATACGTGTTTCCAATTTCACTGTTTTTTATTAATAGTATATGTTTGTATAGAATTACTGAAATTCTACATGGTCATGCCATTTGTTTCTTCATAGCATTTGTTTCTGCCTTTTGAATTAAACTAAGAACAGTCTTCCTTACTTCAGTTATACTCTTACTCACTTGATTTTCTTTTATTATTCTGTGATTTCAGCCTTTTACTTTTTAAATCCACTTTTTTTGCCTTAAGGCTTGAAATTTGGATGTGACTTTAAATGTTAGCCTGCTGTCCCAATTAATTTATTTTCCTACTGATTTGCAGTGTCACTCGGTATGCTAAATTTTACACTCATGCTCATCCTTGAGCTGAACTTTTTTTGGTTCCATTGGTTAATTTATCTTTCTATTCTTAGTTATGATTTTTAATATATTTTTCCTATATATCTTCACAATACTGCCAGAATGCTTGAATAAGTTTTTTTATTTGCTTTATGAGACTGGGTCTCCCTATTCCAAAGCTGGTTTTGAACTCCTGGGGTCAAGTGATCCTCCCACCTCCTGAGTAGCTGGGGCTATAGGCATGTGCCACCAAATAAATTTATTTTTAATTGCCTTTCTTTTATCTACATTTCATCATTACTTTTTTTTTGTCTTTTCACTATATATTTCAGGCCAGCATTGAACTCACTTTGTAGCCCAGCCTGGCCTCAAACTCACAGTGATCCTCCTGCCTCAGCCTCCTGAGTACTGGGATTACAGACATGTGCCACCATTCCTGGCCGTCATTACATTTTATTGCTATAAGAAATTGACTTTAAAAAGTTCCTTAAAAAGTTTGACATTCTTCATTTACTCATGGGAGCTGTTGCTTTAAGACTACATTAATCCTTGGAGGTTTTTTTTTTGGGGGGTTGTCTTCATGTTATCAGAAGAAATACTGATATATTCTTCAGTTCTTTATTCAGTAAGCATTTGTAAAACCTATATTATATGTAATCACTTACCCAAAAAGTCAGTGGATTCCTACAAAGTGTTTGAGCACTTTCTTCTTTACTAGGACTTTTTACTTTATGCATGTTTAAAAGAAGAATTTCTATAGAAAGTTTTAAGCAAAAATTCAGGTAATACTTTAGTTTCTTAGGGATACTTCCTTTTAGCACATAATGAAAATCTATAAAAATGTGAGCAGGTAACCAGCCTGGGAACAGAGCTGGGATGTGTGAGCATCAGCCCATGAGACACAAAGACTGATCATGTTTTGTTTCCTTCCCATGCAGCTTTCTGCAAGTTCTGATTAAAGTTAGAAATAGACACAACGATGTGGTTCCTACAATGGCACAAGGAGTGATTGAATACAAGGAGAAGTTTGGATTTGATCCCTTAATTAGCAGTAACATTCAGTATTTCCTGGATCGATTTTACACCAATCGCATCTCCTTTCGCATGCTTATTAACCAGCACAGTAAGTTGGGTTTTGTTGTTCCAGTTTTGAAAAGGTAACCAGAGTGATTTCCTGAAAGTTTTCCTCTTGCTTTCCTTTGCTTTCTTGTTAATTCATTGAGCTATATCTTTTTTTGCTTCAGAAATTTCATTTCTGTGTTAATTTTTGTATCCTGCTACATTGCTAAATTTGATTATTAACTCTACTTTGTTGGTGGAGATACAAACTAGTACAACCACTGTGGAAATCTGTATGGAGATTCCTCAGAAAACTAAAACTAGAAATTCTATTTGACCCAGATATTCCTCTTGTAGATAGTTTCCCAAAGGAGTGAAAGACCTTATAACACAGTGATAAATGCGTGCCCATGTTTATACAGCACAATTCATAATAGCTGAATCTTGGACACAAATTATATGTCTATTAACAGATAAATGGATAAAGAAAATATGGTGTTTACACACAGTGTTACCACTCTGCCACAAAGAGGGGTAAACTTGAGTCATTTGTAGGAAAATGGATACAGCTTGAGATCATAATGTTAAGTGAAATAAATCAAACACACAAATTTAAATAGCACATGGTTTCTCTTATTATGAGAAACCCAAAATACAAAGGAAGAGTAAAATGAAAGATAATAGGAAGTAAATGTTTCTCAAATAGGAATGGGAGAGGGGAAGGAGGTGAGGAAAGGGAATGAAGAAAGGAACTCAGATGTGTTGTGTACACATGCCAACTCCACACAAGGAATGTAAACAATAATTATGTACTGCAAACATGGACTAATAAATAAAGCATTTGCAGAATTTTTTATTTCTAGTTTAGTTTTTCCTAAGTCAGTCTTGTCTACAAAAACTATTTTAAAAGAAGCTATTAATTAGTATTTTTTTGTTAAACAAGATCCTTGAAAGGCCTTTATGTTGCTTGCATTAGCGACAAGACCTTTTAAGCCTCTGCCACTACAGTCTTGGTGAAGATGAGGAGGCCGCTTTAATGACAACTGGGTGTTCATCTCTGAATATCTTCATGTACTCTACTCTTTACCCAGGATATTAGATACTTTCCTTTTTAGTTTTGAAAACATCAATACTGGAAATACAGCATTGGTGTGTTGACAAGCATTTATTTCAGTGATCAATGAAATCTAACTAAATGAGATTATCAGTTTATAATCCCTCATTGAGAGAGTTTTAGTTTGTTCTCTAGAGTGATAAGCACATATTTTAAAAAAACTAGTTTCATCACAGAAAAGTTTTTGGCTGATGTTCAGTGTTGTCTCTTTGATCTCATAATTCTTAAGCAAGAGCATTCACACATCTGTAGCCTAATTCTTCATCCTTATTGAATCAGTGTGGACAGAGCACCTTTATTTTCCTAATTTATTTGGATAAGTTAATGCTATTCAACTGTTAAGCATGGCTTTCTTTTAAATGCATATCTTTTAAGAACAAATATATGGCAGTATACATTAAAATAACATACATAGGATTTGACTAGACTATAACTGCAATTTCTTTCTGATATAAATATGTACATGTTTTTAGATCATCAGTTAAAGTTATATAGCTCTGATTTTCTTCCTCTTAATCATTAGAACTTTAAGTACTGGCTTAAGGCCCATACTTAGTATTTTTCATAACTTAAATCTCCTATTTTATTTGACCATTTTTTGTAGAGTCCAAGTTATTCCCAGTTGTTGCTTGTTTTAAAAAGTAAGTACACATGCCTATAGTCCCAGAACTTGGGAGGCTGAGGCAGGAGGATCACCATGAGTTTGCAGCCAACCTGGGCTACATGAGTGAGTTTGAGGCCAGCCTCCTATGCTATGCAGCAAGACCCTGTTTCAAAAAAAATAGTAGGAAGAGCTTGGGGTGTAGATCAGTGACAGAGCACTTGCCTAGCATATGTGACTCCCTGGGATGCATCCCCAGCACCACCAAAAAATAAACCTATAAAAATTTGGATTGAAAGTATTTTTTTTCTTTGGGTCTTCTTTTGGCTTTTATTCAGAAATGAAATTTTCCAAATCTTGTATATGGTGAGATTATCTCAATGTTCTTTTAAGATACTTGAAAAATATTGCTTGTGTATATACAACATGGAAAATAATCCCTGCAACAGAGGTGTTTAAAATACTGCCAGGTAAGGTATGGACTGTGTGTTCTGAATATTTAACAAATATCAGAACAAATGTCTGGAGCAGTCCTGAGAAAGTGAGTAGACTTGGCTAAGGATCAAAGCAAGTTTCTCCATCTGTCATACTGGCTAGAGGAGAAGAGTTAAGGTCCCCACACATGTCATTGCTTTAGGAGCTGCTGGCTATTCTAACAGACCCTAAAACACAACCTTCTTCCTTCTTTGGTTGGTAGAGTTGCTCATTTTCCTACATCTCCCTGCTTGACCACCCCAGCCTACTACTATATTTTAATCTTGTCTTTTCCCTTTTGTGTTTAGCACTTCTGTTTGGTGGCGACACTAATCCTGCGCATCCAAAACATATAGGAAGTATTGATCCAACTTGTAACGTGGCTGATGTGGTGAAAGGTAAGGAGTCCAGTGCAGTGTGATTGATTGTAGCTCAAATGGCATCATGGTTTCCTGGAGGCAGCATGGCTGTAGCGTTATGTTGTCTGCTGATTCATCAGGCCACATGAGACCCAGCCATTTCATCCAAACATGAAACGTGCTTTATAGACAATTCAGGTAAAGATGTATAATTTGTAATGCTCCAAATGTGAATTTCTATTTTGTTGATCAGGGCTATGCTTGTAGCTGTATCTCAAACAGGAAACATTTAAGTAAGATTCTAAGTTTTGCAAAATTTTTTTGTCTTTTTGAGACAGGGTTTCACTATGCAGTTCAAGCCAGCCATGAATTCAATTTTGTAGCCCTGGCTGGTTTTGAACTCCTAGCAGTCCTACCTCAGCTTCCTGAGTGCTGGGATAGGTGTGTGCCGCCACACCTGGCAGACTCTAAATTTTGATTGCTACTGTTACCTGAAAATTTCCTCAGTTTAAAATTGGGTTGAATTGACATACTTATCTAAGTTAAGCATCTGTCTGTTGTGCAGTCCTGTGTGGCACGTGAGCTTAGGCAGATACTACCTGGAGCCTCAGCACAGAACTGGGCCGTGTAGTCAGAAATCCCTGGTGCCCAGGTATTTTGAATTTGAACAGCAGTTTCCTCATTATTTATTTAGGGTAAATGTTATCTCTGGAAAGGCTGCCTACGTGGGAGTGATCCAGTAGGTTCCTGCGCCTTTTTGATCTTTTTTTCAGTCTTATGATTACTCTGTGCAGCTTCAGATTCCCAACCAGTCCCTTTACCTTGAGTCTCCTACTGTGGTCTTCATCTCTCTTCTAACCACTGCCCTTGCAAGTTTTCACAACCACAGCTCTTCCCTGGTCTCCATCTCTGTCTCTGTTCAGTAACCGTAGCTCAGGCAAACCTGTGCAATTTGTTTAACTTGGGCATTCCTAAACCCAGGAATGAGAACGCAGGCCTGTTGGTTTTAGCTCGGCCTGATTTCCAAGCTGCTTCTGTTTAATGAGAAAACGTGTATTCACACTATTTCAGTTACAAGGTCAATAGGCCCACCTTATATTTTGCATCTGTACCTTTTCTCTTGAATTGTAATCTGTTTAACATTAGGTTTTGTGTCTTCAACTTGTTGTGTAACTCACACAGAACCTAATATAGTGCCCATGCAGATGTTCTATAAATATTCCTTAGTTTGATAAATTTTAAACCTTTCAGCAATTTACTTTTTCTTTCTTTTTTGGGTGGTTTTTTTTAATTGTTTGTTTGTTTTGTTTTTTTGAGACAGCGTCTCACTACATAGTTCAGGCTAGCCTTGAACTCACTATGTAGACCAAGTTGGTCTTGAACTTATAGTGATCCTCTTGCCTCAGCCTTCTTAGTGCTGGAATTACAGGCATGCACTGCCATACCTGGCACTAATTTACTTTAAAAACAACTTTATGTAGACATAATTCTCATAGTTCGCCACTTTTCTCTATAGTTCACCACTTTAAAATGCACGTACAGCTCAGTTGTATTCACAGAATTGTGCAGTCATCACCACAATCCAATGTCATACTGAACAAAACATTTTCTTTTGGAAACATTTTCTTTTTCCAATTCTTTTGGAAGAGAAGAACATTTTCTTCTCTTCCAAAAGAATTCCTGTACCTACTGGCAATCACTCCCTACTACCCCTCTCCCTAGCCTTAGGCAACCACTAATCTGTCTCTGTAAATACTCCCCTAGACATTTCATATAAATACAAGTATAGTGCATAGTCTTTAGTGACTCACTTCTTTAACTTAGTGTGTTGTTTTTAGGTTCCAACTTTTGTATCACTTGTCAGCACTACATTCCTTCTTCAAAACTAGATAATATTCCATGTGTGTAAACATGTCGTTTATTCATCAGTTGATGGACATGAGGATACACTAGGTGACTTTGAACATTTTATGTAATGTCTTTGGGCTTCATTTTCTTCACCTGTACAATGGTACTTTCAAGACTTCATAAGAATTAAAAATTTGGATACTAGATATTTGGTATTAAGGAATAGTTTTGTTCAGTATGACATTGGTGTGGTTTTGTTTTTTTAGAGGAGTTCTAGCTTTGAGAGAATATTTTAAATATTTACACATGATATGAAATGATATGTGGGATTTGCTTCAAAATTATACAGAGAGAAGAGAATGAAAAAGATTGGGCGTATGTTGAAAATTGTTGAAGCTGTTGGTCAGCACATGGGGGTTCATTCTACTGTTCTCTGTACTTTGGTATATGTTTGGAATTCTTCATAGTTTTTTGAAAACACTCATTTTTATCATCTTGTTTTTCCACATAGACTTTCATTAATTTGGCGGGAGTCTTTAAAAACCACCAGAATTTTTTAAGTAATAGGGAGTTTTGTGAAACTGTTAATACTTTTATGAAACAGAGATTAAGCAGTGCTGAAGTAAGTCAGAGGCCTTGTAAGAGTTCAAAGAGAAGTTTGCTGTGACTTAACCCCTAAGGTCTGCATTACTCTATTGTATTTAGACATACTGTTACCTGGTCTTGTCATAATTTGCTCTTATGTTGCTCTCTCTAACCTGAGTGTAGATTTCTAAAGATCTAGATAGAATTACCCTGGTACATTTTTGTACCACTACACTTAGTGACAGAAGTTTGGTACCAAAACTAGCTGAAGAGTATGCAGAATAATTCAGTATGTATTTGAAAAAAAACGCCTGGAAGATTTTTGTCTGCAGTCTACCTCTTTGACTGCTTGTATTTAGTCAGCTTTCCATTGCCATGACAAAATACCCGAGATAAACATTTTAAGAGTGGGAAAAGTTTATTTTGGCCCACAGTTTGAGAGGTTTACC
Organism: Hydrochoerus hydrochaeris; assembly: GCA_004027455.1. Taxonomy (NCBI): domain Eukaryota; kingdom Metazoa; phylum Chordata; class Mammalia; order Rodentia; family Hydrochaeridae; genus Hydrochoerus; species Hydrochoerus hydrochaeris. Next base: position 41,389 of record PVLA01008402.1, on the reverse strand, counting down.
TCCATCATTGCTTGGCGGTCCTATCACTTTGGGGCTGTAATGAGGCAGAAATTATAGGGCATTTAGAGCAGAGCAAAACTGCTCACCTTATGGCAGCTGGGAAATAGAGAGGAAGGGTTGGGGTCCCAAAATCCCCTTCAGGGATATACCTCCAGTCTCCTAACTTCCTTCCACTGGGCCCTACCTCCTTAAGGTACTACCACCTCCACATAGACCACAGACTGGGGACTGTGCCTTGGACACATGGTCTTTAGGGGACATTTAAGATCCCAACAACAGGGCTGGGGATTTAGCTCAGTGGCATAAGCAAGCGCCTGCCTTACAAGCCCACAGTTGTAAGTTCGATCCGTGGTTCCCGATTAAAAAAAAAAAAGATCCCAACCATAGATTCCCTGTTTTTCTTGGTCTCTTTTATTCACAATTTGACCATGATACCAAATCCTTTCTCCTCCCTCTTCTTATACTCAGAACTTTATCTTCTCTTCCTTCCCTCTTTTAACTTTATACCCAGTAGTGTACTGTGGGTAGAATTTACTGTCTCCTCTCATAATTATTCCCACCTCTTGTTTGGCATAACTAAGGCCTAGATTCCTGGTGAAGTTCTGTCTAATGACAGTCACTCCTCATCACCCTCTGCAGCTCAGAATTCCACTTCCTCCCACACACGCAGGTGCACATGCACATCCTGTCCCACACTCCTGGGTTACTCATGGGATAAGGAGGAGGCACTGATATGCACCCAGTCCTCCTGTGCAACTCTTACAGATACTTTTCATCTCAGCTGGGCATGGTGGCGCACACCTTGTAATCCCAGCACTCAGGAGGCTGATGCAGGAGGATCACCACAGTTTCAAGGTCAGCCTGTGCTACGTAGTGAGTTAAAGGCCAGCCTGAACTACATAATGAGACCCTGTGTAAAAAAAATGTGTGTGTGTGTGTGTGTGTTTCATTTCTTACCTTAAGGAAAAAAAGGCAGAGAGTGATATAAAAAAGTGCATAAATACTGTAAAGCAACATCCCACGTATTTGCCACCATTCCTTCCCTTCCTAAAACATGCATACTGACATAGCACACTACATTGTTTGGCTTGGTGTATTTTCTGAAATGCTTTTATATTTATGCTTCCACCCGGTGAGGTTTATGATTGCTAAGGGTCACTTATTTGTGCCAAAACTGTTGGTTTTAAATGATAGTACCTGTTGTATCTACATAATTTATTTAAATATCATGTAAACTGAAAAAAAGGGGCCTTTTCCATTAAAGCCATGTTGAATGATTTAGGAAGATTCAATAAAGAAAAGTCTTTTATTAAATTGTAATAGAATTGGGCCAGAGATTTAGCTCAGTGGCACAAGTGCCTTCCCATCAAGTGTGAGGTCATGAGTTTGATCCCTGGTACCCCCCCCAAAAAACTGTAATGAAATTACTGTGAACAAGATAATTATTAGATTACAGACTGGCAAAGAGTAAAAATCTTAGAAGCAATCCATACTGTTTATTTCACAAGTGTCTGTAAATTGGTGACTTGGAAGAAACAGGAATTGGAATTCCTGTTTATTGGTGTTCTAGTGTTTATCCAAAAAAGATGACCCCTCTGTCTAAAAAAAGTTTTTTTTTAAAGGGCTGGGGATGTAGCTCAGAGAAAAGGGCTTGGAATTCTTGTCCTCTAATATGCATGTGCACATACACACCTGCACACACAGAGATATTTTCATATTTTCAGTACTGTGAAGTCAACACACAATGAACAGAGTGAATCACTAAGTACAAATATAAATATGATATTTTATGATATGGTTCTAAATGCCAGAAAAATCAACTAAGTACTAATTGAATTATAGTACTATGTCTGAAGAGAAGGAAATTGAGTGAGAGTAGGACAGAAAGCTGATTCTATTTCTAAGAAGCTTTGCAGATTTATTTGATCTTTAAAATAAGTGTTTCTGTAGTTCAATGAAAATAAAATCTGAATGGTAAAAATAAACAAAAAAACAAACAAAAAATGATCCTGGAACCCCATACTGATCCATATTAAAAGAAAAGGCTTTGGACTTATATAACCAGGTTAGAAGAACAGTAACCTATTCAAATATGCATTTTAAGGTAATGTTTATGATTTTCCACTTTCCCCAATATTTTCGTTAGTCTTTCAGCTCTTGTTCCCAATTAGAAAAGTTAAGAGGGCTAACACCATATTACTGCAATAATGAAACTGCTCACTGAAGAAAATTTAGGAAATGTTTTGGAAAAGGAGATAATATAAATTACTTGTTTTCATACTCCAGTGGAAACATCATTTGATACACTTGAACTCATACCAAATGTACAGGTTGGTGTGCAACTGTAAATACTGTACTGTGAATAATCTTCATCTCTGAAATTCATGGAATTTGTATATTTCCCCATCTCTAGCACTAATGACCATCACACACCACCTTCCTGAGTATGTTCAATACCCAACATGGAGGCACAACAGTAGCCTCCATCCTGTTCTATCAGCGTTGTTGAAGTCCTTCCTGCATCTGAACTGTGATACTCAAAATCTGTATATTGCAGTGGGGTTTCAGCCAGATAGCTATAGTTATATTCCTTAGTGGAGAACTGGCCTTTAATCATGTTGCTACCAGTACACAATGGGGTAGGCAATGTAGAAGGAAACCCAAAGGCCTTTTTCTCCCTTTAGACTAAAGCAAAGTTGGACAGTCAGTTCTTTGCTTCATTTCCTGTGAGCCCTACCCTTCAATTATCTGAATGTCAGAATACATAAGCAGCATTCTTTCTAGCTCTAAATAAGACTGAAAGCGAACCAGACTGAGAGAAAGAGACCAAGTGGCCTAAAAAGTCTTGAGTGTCTCTTAGCTGAAAGGCATTGGAGTCTGCATCCCCAAGCACTCAGAAGCAGCATCAGCCTCTCCAGCTCTTCTCCCAAAGACCCCCAAGTGTTGCCAAGGAAAGTGAGAAACTGATACTGACTTCCTTTTACTCTTAGGAAAGTCTTAACACTCCCTTCCTCTTTTTAGAGTAGTTGGTGTTTTTGCACTGGCTTTTTACCTTCTCCCATAATTCTGTAAGATTGCTCCATCTTCTAACTCTATATGTATTTTTTCTGTTCTTTAAAGATTACTGTGAGAGTAAAGGTTCTGGGTTTTAATGACAGCCCCTACCTATGATTTTCTCATTTTCAAAGACTCTGAATACTCAAACAGGTGTCCAGCCCAAATGACCCTGTATGCATGCATGTGGGCCTGTGTGTATGTGGGTTTTATAACCTCCAGAGCCTTAGCGAAGCAAAACTGATCCCATACTTGGATCTCTTGAGACAGACTACAGAAGACTTTCATGTGGAAGAGTAGTGGCAATATTTTTATTTTTGACTAGAGAGTTGTATAAACGTGTAAGAGTGCGGGTGCATCCTGCATAACACTGATTGTGCAGATACCTGAAGCATGCCTCCTTGCTGCTTATTTAGCACATTAATATCTACCTTTACACATCTGCAAATTATACACTCAGGGCAGTAAATACTAGAATTAGTGTTAAAAAGCAGGACCCTTTTCCCTCCTTTCTTTATAAGAAACCAGAAAATCAAATGGAAAATCCTGTGGTAAGCTCATTTTAAAGGTACAAACTGAGATGATACAGAAGTCAGCTCTCACAGTGATGTTAACTTGCCTGTGTTGTTCCTATATGCTATTACTGCATAGCATAATGGCATACAAATGGTCTCCTGAGAGTGTGGCTTTATTCTGGTTCAGAAATAATATCATCTGCTTGCATTTTGTGCTCTTCAGGTTGTGAGTAGCAGAGACTCAGCTAGTTTAGGAAATAGATTTATTAAAAGAATCTAATAGGTTCCATAGTAATCCAAGGATGAGAAGCTCTTTATAGTTGTAGCTATAAAAATTGGAAACTGTCTTTGCAACTGAAGTTGCCAAGGAATAGCCTCTCCACCTTTCTTTGCCTGCTCCATTTACCTTTGTTTTTGTCTGGTCCTTGGATGACTCAGACACAGTCTGTTTAGGGCAGTGTTGGCACTCTAAGCCTTCCTAGGTCATGATAACCCTCACTGTGCCCTTTGGGCCCTGCACTGCCTGGTCATCCTGGGTATCACCATCCTAAATTCCCAGAAGTTGAACTTAATTGGCTCAGTGTTTTGTTTTGTTTTGTTTTGCCTGTGACTGTAAGTTTTCAGGTTTGTTCACCCTAGAGATTGGTTGCCCTTACACTAGTTGTCCTGCCCCTACTTTCCTTTAGTCAGGGAGGATCTACTGCTTAAGAAAACTGTGGTGGTACACTTGAGCTTCGTGTTTTCTCAGTTCTGTATCTATTTTGACTGTTTTCAGCACTCACTCAAACTCAGCTTAGACTGTCCTCTTATGAGATATTTGTAAACAGATGATAGAATGTATTTGGGGCAGGAAAGATGGTGGTAGATGTACTAGAATTGCTTTGAAACTTAAAAGAATTCCTAAAAAGTAGCATTATCAACTCTGGAAGTTTCTTTCTTAGGGAGTGTGTGCATCAGTGTGGCCTTTGTGAACTTCTGTGGTATACTGTGGCCAGAGTAAAATGATACAGAAGGTGAAGGTGTAGGCCTGTCAACTTGATCTTCAGGCACTTGTGAAAAAGATCTCAGATTCAAGTACGGTTCTGTATGCACATGAACATGCAGATGGAGGGCTGAAGCTTTGGTTTTGATGAGTATAGGAACCTTGTATTACATATGTAGAAGAAACTCACTCTGAAGCAAGCACGTAGGTTGGACCATGCTAAAAAGAGATAGCATAGCTCTGCTACCATGTATCTCCAACTAGAAATGATCACTGAAGTGATGAATCATTAAGAAGATAATTGTTTTTTAGTTGTCCTTTGTTGGGAAATATAGTTCTAAAATGCTTGTTGTTTTGATTACCCTTATGTTAGTACCAAATGACAATGGTGTGGGATTGTTTTCATTAACAACTAAAAATTAAAAACAGTGTCTGTGACTTTGTAATGCTGTGGCTGTTTATGGTTACCTTGTTCTGACAGTGGCTACTTATGCTTGAGCTTCATGTATTTCTCAATTCTGTTAGGGCTCTTGGCATCTCCATTTTAACTGTTTTCAGCACTCACTCAAACTCAGTCTAGTCTGCCATCTTATATTTGTAAGCAGATGATTGAATGTGTTTGGGGTAGGGGCTAATCTTTGATAGCAGAGTTCTAAGGTGACTAATAAAATAATTTCTATAATACATTATTTTCCTGTGTGCTAGGTTGGGTCTGTTGGGCAAGTGATATGAATGTGTGAATCTTTACCTTACCCTTTATTTATTTATTTGTTTTGCACTGGGCATGGAACCCATTTTCACACTGAGCCATATCCCTAGCCTGCTTTTATAGTTTCTTGAGACAGGGACTCACTACGTTGCCCAACCTAGGCTTAAACTTGCATTCCCCTTGCCTCAGCCTTCCAGAGGGCAGTGATTGCAAATGTGTGCCAGTATACCAGGCCTTTACCCTACTCTTTATGTGCAGCCTTTTTCATTTTGAGTCTTGTGTGTTTGTAGTTCGGGTATTTTAGCCTAGGGAAACATGTATGTACCACATCCACAGTTTTGTTAATTATTCTGTGGTCAACATCTTACTACCTTTGCAAACAGATTCCTAAAACAGTGACTATCACTTATGTGCAATTCCAATAACAGTACTTTCCTAATATTTCATTTTAAAGATCAGTGGTAAATACTGGCTCAAATATATTACAAATAAAAGTAATTTGACAATTACCTTTTTTTTTTTTTTTTGGTACCTGGAATCAAACTGATGACCTCACGCTTGCCAGGCAGGTACTGTGCCACTGAGCTATATCCCCGGCTCTAGTAATTATGTTTTAAGATTTTTATTTCTATTAGAAAATTAAAAATTGATTTTAGAAAATTTAAATACATGTAATCCCAGTGCTCTTGGAGGGACAGGCAGGAGAATTGCCAAGTTCAGGCCAAGCATAGGCAACTTTGTGACTTAAGACCCATTCTCAAAATAAAAAAATAAAAAGTGAGCTAGAGACATAGCTCAGTGCAAGGGCTTTGAATTTCATCCCTGATACCACAAAAAAGAAAAAAATTAAATACAACTCTGATATAAATGATATTTATAAAGTAATACTTAGATTGTGGTTGTTATGGCAGTGGTTTTTAAAAGGCTTATTCATTTTTATATACTTAAACAGAGGTACTATATATATATATATATATATATATATATATATATATACACACACACACACATACATGTATATATTATCAAACACTCCCAGTATCTCATGATAATTCATGTCCAAGGAGAAACAGTGCCAGAATTAAGTGTGACTCCACTTTAACTTTCCAGGCAAGTGGTCACCAAATCTAGCTTCTCTTTAGAATTACCTGGAGACTTCTTAAAGTGTAGATTCCCAGCCTATAGCACAGAACTACTGCCTAGAGTCTTCAGGGGTTCATTTCATAGTCTTCACTTTTTTAAACTAGGTAGTAAACTATACACAGCCATGTTTGGGAACCACTTGAGGCCTGTAGTTCTAATTTAACAACAGCAGCAGCAGAAAAAGTGAAACACACACACACAAAATAAAGCAAAACAAAACATTTCCATCAGCATAATAGACTGCATGTTGAGAACTTTATCATGGTCAGAGGATTGTTCTGTTTAACACATGTTTACTAAATGTATATGTGATATGCTATGAGAATTTGTAAAGATTTTTACCAATTTGGATTTTGCCATGAATGCCACCAAACTTCTACTAACTGTTGTGTATGAATCTACCTTGTGATGTCTTGAGTTTTTGAAAGACTTATCATGTAAGTCTTAATTATAACATTAATACACTGTTCATTGTGATGCTTAAAAATTCTTATTCAGGGGCTGGGAATTTAGCTCAGCGACATAAGTGCCTTCCTTGCAAGCGTGTGGTCATGAGTTTGATCCCTGGTACCGATAAAAAAAAATTCGTATTCACATGTGGTTTTAGAAGCCATCCTGAGTCTTTGAATTTGAACGTGGCTGCTTCTATCTAGGCTCTGCTGTCTTCCACACATTAGATTTGTGCAGCACATTTCCCGTGCTATTAAGTTAATACCAGGAATTATCATGGGTTTAGTTTCTTCTCCTGTTTTGTAGTGAAAGGAGTCTTGGAAGTTGGCTTTGTGCAATCATGTCACTAGGTGGAGATGTAGCATTGTTTGTAGTGTAGTCATAGCAAAACGTCTTGATTTCCTTTTACAAAAGTGCTTTACAGATAGTTGATGAGGTTTACTGTATCCTAGAAAAAACTTGCAAATTTAGTATGATTTGAAATTTCAACTTTCTTTTATGAGTATTGAAATTCAGTCCAACTTTAATGTCTGTTTTCACACCAATAAATTATTTTTTTAATGTTTTTCTTTCCTGCCATTTCCTTTTTGTTGTCCCTCACTATTTCATCTCATCAGAGTTATTGTAATATCTCTACCTTTGGTTCTTTGTGGTGATTTAATTCTAAAAGTTTAATAAAATTATAAGAATTTTTTCTCTAAAGCCAAATAATGCACAGAATTCTAGTTTGGTAGCAGTATTAGGTAAATAAACTGAACATCTGAGCATATCCTAATTTTATCTTTGTAATATATTAGGATAATAATGTCAAATTTTAGCATATTTAAAATTTGGGGGCTTATTTTCCTTTCTTCCTTTCCTTCCTTTATTCTTTCTCTGGCCTCTTGAATCTTAAACAAACATCTTTTCTATGCACAATACTGATGTAGGAATAGAAAAACAGAGTACAGGCTTGTCTCTAAAGAGCCGATATGTAGAGGAAGACATTGAACATGCATCCATGAAGTATTTTAATATAATTTGACTGCCTGACCTTTAGAAATTATAAGATAAAACTACAGAATAAAACCAACCTTGCTTTGGCAAACAGGCTGGCATTTCAATGATCCAGCAGTTTCCTACTCCTTGGTATATACCCAAGTGAAATGAAAACATGTTTACACAAAAACCTTGACATCGATATTTATAGTGGCATTGTTTATAATAGCCCAAAGTGGTGACAACCCATGTGTGTCTTATTAACTGATGAATAAAAAATATAGTATATGGATATGATGGAATATTAGCAATAAAATATGAAGTACTCATTCATACTACAACATGTATGACTCTTGAAAACATGCTAAGTGGAAGAAGCCAGTCACAAAAACCACATATGATGTGGTTCTGTTTACCAGTATACAAAATGTCCAGAATACAAAATTTATTGGAGGCAAAGTAGCTCCATGATGCTTAGGCCTGGGTAGAGGAGAATGACTTTCAGTGGGTATGGAGCTTCTTTTTGTAGTAATGAAAATATTTTACACTTGATTGTGATGATGGGCACACAATTTGGCAAATATACAAAATGCTGCCAGCTTGTATTGTACACTATAAATGAGTGGACTTTATGGTACTGGAATTATATTTAAATGAAATTTTTAAAAAGAAATTATGACAAGGTTTAAAATTTATCTTACCAAGTAATATTTATTAATCATCTACATAGGCAGTATACCAAGTTCTGCACATGTTATACAATGAGTGTAAGGCACAAATCCTGGCCTCAGAGTCTTTTGTTGTTGTTGTTGTTCTTTAAAGACTGTTTTCAGCTCAAGACAAAAAGGCAGTATGTCATGAGACACTGCTTTCTGAATTTGTTCCCCATCTTTTGAACTTTCTGAATTCCCTCTTTCAGCTATTTCCGTAATAACTCTGATTTCTTACCCTTTTTTCCTTTGAAAAGCAAATTGTTTCCTCTGAGATTTTGATGAATATCAACCCCAACTTGTTACCTTCAATGAACTTAACGGACATTTTAAAGTGATAGTGGTATTTCCAATAACTTAAATTGTGCAATTCCTGGAAACTCATTCATTCAGCAAATACTTATTGATGTTTCATACAAGTAACCAGCACATCATAAGACTGTTGGTATTATTATTTTAAAATTACAACAAATATCTTTTTGCTACAATTTAGTCAGATTGCATGGTGTTTGGAGGTATAGTCTTGAGTTTATAGATTTTCATGAAAAATATCTTTTAGGAATGTTTAAAAGTTAAACAAAATGTGCTTGGTATAGAGCTAGCCATGTTTTTAGTTTAGTATTTTTGATATTGTTGTGGCTAATCAAACTTTAAGGAAGGAGAAATTTTGTTTTGGTTCATTCTGATTTATTAAAGCCAGGAAGGTTATTTTTAAAAAGTAGTAGTTTTAACTCTAAATCTATCAGTTTAAAAGTTTGTCTTTATCATATATGTGTGTTTGTATATATGCACGCAAACACCCCACTCACACAGACATTTGTGCCTATGTGATTAGTACAGCTGCTAAAGTTTTCTCTTACTTTGCAGATGCATATGAAACAGCCAAGATGCTGTGTGAACAGTATTACCTGATAGCTCCAGATCTGAAAATTGAAGAATTTAATGGTAAAAAAATTTTAATTTAAGTACAAAGAAAATGGCTAAAAAACCTGATGATATCTGAGATCTATTTTAGTAAGATCCTAAAATTATGCTGCTTTTTCATCTTTTGTATTTTTTAAAAACCTTTCTCTATATCTTTGGTCAGTTAGGAATATTTTGAAGACTAACATATTAGAGTGCATATGATGTTTCTAATATTCATTTATTTTTGGAAATAGATTAGCCACCTTTAAGTGTACTGCTACCTTTTCTTTTAAATGGATTTTTCTCCTTAGCTTCCAGTTCTTTTTTTCATTCTTATAGACTTATCTGAAAATAAAGTTCCTTATGCCTATGTAGAGTCCTACTGATATTTATTAAAATGCTGCTTCAACTAATGGTATATGGATCAATGGCTGTGCAACATAGAGGCTTTATTATTTCTTGAGTTTTGAGCATGAAAAACGACCATTTTTCTATTGACTTTTTTGTTTATTTATTTTGTTTTTTTATTTTGTTTTTGTTTTTGTTTTGAGACAGGGTCTCCTTTATAGTTCAGCCTGGCTTTGAACTCATAATGTAGCCCAGGCTGGCCTCAAACTCACAGCAATCCTCCTGCCTCAGCCTCCAAGTGATGGGATTACAGGTGTGTGCCACCATGCCTGGCTCCTTCATTGAATTTAAATGTACCCTTAAATGGTAAATTTATATTCCACTTGTGTGTTATTTTAGAAAGTAAACAAATGTCTATTAAGCATCCACCATTTAACAAGCAATAGACCCAGGATAAGGGAAGAGTCATGGATGAAAACATTTGACAGTTTTAAAAGGAAGGAAAAAAAATCTAAACTATAATATTCCCAAATAAAAGTGCAAGTAATTGAACAAGCCTTTAGATGGCTCCTAGAGAATGTTATTTAAACTAAAAAAAAACAACCAAACTATAAAAGGTCTTTTCATTTCTCTAAGATTTGGAGTGAAAAGGTTGAATTCAGAGGCTGTTTATATAAGTAATCATGCCTCCTGGTACAAGATAAGCTAAGCACTGAGCTTATTTCTCAGCTGCTTTAAAATGATAATAAAGAAATCCAAAGAAAAATAGCAAAGAAAACTAGGGGGTTTATCTGCGGACCACTGTCATAGTCCCATTGGGCTACTATAATAAAAATACCTAGGACTGATTGGGTTAAACAGAAGACATATGTAGGTCTGGAGGTCCAAGATCATGGTGTCAGCAGATTTGGTGTTTGGTAAGGGCCCATTTCCTGGTTTTCCTTGCTGTGTCCCTACATATTAGAAGGGGACAGGGAGCTCTCTGGGGTCTCTTTATAAGGGCACTCGTCTCATTTATGAGGTCTGCACCCTCATAATCTAACCACTAACCAAAGATCCTACCTCTTAATGCCATCACTTTGGGGATTACATTTCAGCATATGAATTCGAGGTGACACTCATGCCAGATCCTGGAAGAGGGTAACCAGATGGAAATATGCTAAGTAATGGGACAGAGCAAAAGAAACCACAGAGGAGGAGACTGTAGCAGGGTTGGCAACCAGTTTGCTGAAGATTATTCTGGAGGGACCCTGGAGCAGAGCTAGGTGGTGCAAAGGCCTGGAATGGGAAGAAAAAGCCAATGGTTAGGAGTTAGCTGAAAGCTGGTCTAAGGGAGAATGTGGAGGGATGTTGACTAGTTTGACTCTGGCCAGAGTCTGCCTGCTGACAACCAAATAACAGTACTCTTATTTAAGAACAACCTAGAAAGAACTGAAACTGTTCATGTGAGTGATGTTACCCAAAAGTAAAGCCTACTTCATTTGAGGAGTTGGGGGCCTGTCAGAGGCAGCTTCCTGTCAGCTTGTCCTAAAGCAGAAGTCTTGGCCGGGTACATAGAGCTCTAAGCCTTCCCGCTTAGAGGAGAGCCTGGGAACATCAGCACCTTGAATGATGAATCCAATCCTTTACTCTTAAACAAAAACATTACAACTGTGATATATCAGACTTTGACAAATGCCAGTAGCATGAATGAAACATAAATGACATCAAACTTAGCAGCTGTGCTATTGTTACCAGAAGACACCCCCCCTTACCAAATTCTGAGAGACAGAATTCAAGTGCAGAATTCTTTGCCTATTGAAACTTTCAATCAAGTGAATCATAGGTGTAAGGAATGAGGTATCTCCTATATACACCTTTCTGAGGTAGGTTTCCTGACTGACACAGGGTGTATAGCATGGATATAGGAAATAGGGGAAAGCATTCTATAACTTCAATCAAAATAATTCTATGATGATGGCTGTGAAGTGTGTTTGGAAAATAATCATTCTTAATTTGAAAAGTCTTGGAGAATGGTTGGGCACAATGGACACAACTATAATCTCAGCTTGTCCAGAGGCTGATACATCAGCAGGGAGATTGCTAGTCTGAGCCCAGCCTGGGCAACAGTGAGACCCTGTCTCAAAATTTTAAAAGGAATTTAAAGGGCTGGGATGTAGTGGGATGTTACTTTGTAGTGGCACACTTGCCTAGTATGCCCTGTGCAAGCCCAAGTACTGAAAAAATCATGAAGAGTGGAAGATCTTGGTGTGCATGATGAAAGCATGTTTCTTGTCTAGTTGTCCAAGAGAAGAGGTAGTTAGAAACTCCAGGAAAAATGCAAAACTGTACAGGAAAGACACAAACTACATATGAAGCAACCTAAGAAAAAGCAGAGTGTGGAACAGTTAGAGGAGTCTAGAGAGAATCCGTTTCATCATAAAAGCTTACAAGCACTTTCCTCCAAGCGACATCACTGGATTTGAAAGGGAATCCTTCTAGGTACACTATTGTGGCTGCTCTGCAGTGATCAACACTTACATAAAGTTTACTGACACTGCTGGTTTTCAGCTTTTCTTAAAAGGATGTGTAAGTAACGTATAGAATAGTTCATTAGAGTTACAGAACAGAATGTAAATATCAACCAAAGCAGTAGAGCAGAAGTGATAAAGTAGCTGCCTCTGTACATGAATGGAGGGGTATTTTAAATCTTAAAAATAGCTGATCATTGTTGATTTTCCTATTGCCTGGTTTTGAAGGCCTGTAATGCCTTCATTATTCTGTTTTGATCATTTTTATACTGTTTTGTTTTGTATGAATTCATTGTGTGAAGATATAGACAACTATTTAGAAGAAAACAAGACATTATAGTAGCAAAAAAAGAATAGCTGATCATCAAAAGACCCAGGATCTGGAATCAAGAGCTCTTTGGGGCTGGGTATATAGGTCAGTGGTACAGCAGGGCTCTGGATTTGATCCCCTCCAAAACAGCTCTTGCACCAAGCATCTAGTTTCAGTGTCACTTTCATTAGCATGAGCAGGTCAGCCTTTCCAAAGCCTGTTTGTTCACCTGTAAATAATGCCACCTACCCTATGAGCCTTGAGGTATTATAATAAGAATTCAATTGGATAATGTGTGTGAAAGCTCTTTGTAAACTGCTAAGAACCAAATAAATGGTAACTCTAATTTATATTATTTTGAATCATTTTCTAGGGGAAGTAAGTTTAAATTATAGCATGAGTGAGTATGTATATGCTCTACTTGAGAAAGTTTGTGTAGCTTCAATCTCTTAAGTGATTTCAGGTCATGAAGGGAAGGGCTACATTTCTCAGCATCCCCTCTCTACTCCATGTTGTTCTTAGCGTTTGACATGGGATTCAGTGTTTCTCGGATTTTCCTCAGAAGATACCTGATGCAAGGAGAAAAGACTATAGGTCTCCAGGGGTTTCACTGATGGCAGCTGGTAGAAGTTTTGTGGACCTTACATTCTGCTCTAGCATATGTTAACCAAACTTAACACTGTGGTTTAGTTTGATTCACCAGCCCTTTTGCTTAGTGGTTTCACATTCCCTCAGCTGACCACTGGAGTCAGTAGAGGAGCTGTCCCCCAGTTTGGAACGGGCCAAGTGATATTTTTATTGTCCTTATGAAATGTTCAGGATATTGGGGTATAGGTAGATTCCAGTTTTGCCCAACTAAGTTTCAGAGAGCTTGAGAGATTTGTCCAAGGTCACATAGCTAACTGGATTTCACCCCAGATTTGTTTTGATTCTGAAACATATGTTTATGTTCATCCCTGCCTTGAGGGGTGGGAACCTAAATTAGCTTTTTTATAATGCTCTGATTTATGTATTTTGAAAATAGAATGCAAACATCATTCTTGACTCTCCTGTCATCTTGGTCCTTATTCATTGACAGTTTTGTCTCTGTTTTCAGCCAAAGCACCAGACAAACCTATTCAGGTAGTTTATGTGCCCTCACATCTGTTTCACATGCTATTTGAGTTGTTCAAGGTAAGTGGAATTTAAAAACATGGAAAGAAGTCTTCATTTTAAATTACTTTGATTCAGGGCATAATGGATTCATTAGATTAGCATAAGAAAAAGGTTTTGCATAACCATTTTAAAAATTCTATTTCTGATATCCTGTGGGTTTTATAATTTGTACACCGTGAGATGAAAAATTGCTGTGTACAGTGTAGTTTTTGTGAATATTAGTACATATAGATTTTGAAACTTAATTGTACTTTAGTGACTTTACACAAAATCCATACTGATTCCCCTTAGGTTAGGAGAATTAGAGATGCCCTTTAATCTTCAAAACTAGCAAAGACTTTATTCATAGTAACCAGACCAAAATAAAAAGCATGCTTATGCACATCTGTGCTTCTGAACATTAACTATGTTGGGGCATTAATAGTTGTTCAGTCCTGAGACATCCTTTAACCCTTTTACATGTTTGAATCAATCCAGGAGATCTGACAGAGGTGAAGGGAAAGACATAGATGAACAGTACCAGAAAGGATATAAAATAAAACATGAGTGTCCAATTTTTGGCCTGCCTGGGCCATACTGAGTGAAGAGGAATTGTCTTGGGCCACATATAAAATATATAATGTCTTTACTGCATATAAGTAACGAAACTTCCTTTATTCTTGAATATTTTATTGTAACATTTTTAAAGGAAAGCAACATATGCATAAAACTTGTTCTGTGAAATTAGTGCATCAATGTCTGAGTCCATTGTTGTCTATACAGTACATACTTAAGCATTGTGCAGTCAAGTCATGAAAAATATCACTAAAAATAATGTAATAGGGCCGGGGATTAGCTCAGTAGCAAAAGCGCCTGCCTGGCAAGCACGAGGTCATGAGTTCTATCCCTGGTACCAAAAACAAAAAACAAAAAAAGCCATAATAATGTTAGAAGTTTCCTGTCTTGTGGGACCTCCTTGCTAACTGTCCATGGCCACATGTGGTCCATGGGCCATGAGTTGGACATGCCTTCCTACTGCTTAAATTACTGTTTTGGTTACCCAGTAATGAATGGCATTTATATCACTGTAGTACAGACACAAGGCATTTAAGCTAACATTCCTTCTCTTCCAATGTGTAAGACATTAAATTGAGCACCTGAAAAATCAGTTATGCTGATTTGCTTCCAAAAATTAGAATGTTACTGATGTAACACTTTAAAGTGGAGATGGGCATTCAATTGTGAACTTTCTCTTTAACAGCTGTGGCTTTTTCAGAATTTTTAAAATGATATTTCTTCTACTTTTTTCAACCAGATGATTAATTTTTATGGGAAGCATGAATCTTTTCAGTTTTTCTGCCTTCTTTAGAAGAAAGGTGCTCTATAAATGCAGACTGATAAATAGGATTTAAAGTGCACAAATCAGCCTCTGCAGCCTCATTACATGTGATAAAAACATCCTTCCGGGTTGAGTTGAATAATTTAAATACCCTAAAGCAAAAAAAGAAAAGGAGGAAGGAAGGAAAGAAAAATAAATATTTAGCATGCTAGTGGGGCTAATACTAGATGCAAAACAAAGTGTCAGAACATTTTTCCTTGATCTGAACATACGTTTATCCAAGCTCTCCAGGGAAAAATGCCATATAAATCCAACTAATATTTGCCCCACAGAAGAATTGCAGGGTATAGGTAATCTTGTACTTGTTTCTTTTTTAAAATTGTGATTTTAGGGATTGGGAGACTATCCCAGTGGTAGAGTGCTTGCTTAACATGAGACCCTAGGTTCAATCCCCAGCACCAAATAAATGAGTAAAATTGTGGTTCATGAGTCAGCAATACATTTTAACAAAAGGTCTCATTATTTTAGAACTCAATGAGAGCAACAGTTGAATTGTATGAAGATAGAAAAGAAGGCTGCCCTCCTGTTAAAACTCTTGTTACTTTGGGTAAAGAAGATTTGTCCATTAAGGTAACTGCTTTACTTGCATGTGTATTTTAATTATCTGTTGATTTAATAATACCTAGGCATCAAGAAATTAAAGGCAAGGTATGGAAACTGCCATTCATTGAGTGTCTTTTTTATAGAATATTAACAATGGTTAATATATTGCATATTGTTGTCTTCAAAGTTGTTGTTCAAATTGCAAGATAAAGGCATGAGAAAATGATCAAACAATGAAAGCACTAACCATTTTTTTGATGAACCAACAGAGATTAGTAGTATAATTATCTATCATATATATAATGCCAATATTATCTATACATATAATCTTTTTCTCCTTTCCCCTAGCCTAGTTGTCCCTTCCTTCTGAGCAGTCTCCTCCCCACTCCTCTCACAATATCTAATGTACATTTCAATTTTTTACACCATGATGGCAAAGAGTGTCTTACTTGTTTTGTAAGTATAGCTGTGTGTCACAATACTTTAATCAACAACAGAGCTCCTATATAATGGTAGTCCCTTAAGATTATATCACATAGTGACATTATAGCCAACTTATTTTGTGTAAGCACAGTCTATGATGTTAGCCCAATGATGAAATCTAATGACACATTTCTCAGAATATGTCCCTGTCATTAAGTGATGATGATGGGTCTGTTTGGGACCCTTGGCTTGAGTTACCTCAGTTAAACTTCATTGACTGAGATCCCATGCCTGGATCGTCCTGTACTACTACTCTGCCTTCTTTGTTTTATACTATTCCCATAGGAACCATATTTCAATGGGGTTTCAAAGCCTTTCCCCATTTTGGAGTACACTGGACTGTGCTTTATTTTTAATGACTTCATTGCCTCCTACTTTAAGTTATAGACTGGTATCTTTTTTTTTTTTTTACGTTTTGTGTACTACAGATAAGTGACCTAGGTGGTGGAGTTCCACTTCGCAAAATTGATCGTCTATTCAACTACATGTATTCAACTGCTCCTAGACCTAGCCTGGAGCCCACAAGAGCTGCCCCTTTGGTAAGCATCACAAACTGCCACTGAAGGGAAGGTCATTAACCGGGGGAGGGACTATCTACATGAGGGCCAGGGAGCTGCCTGTGTCCCCAGGTTGTTGGATGTCCAGTGTCAAAGTAGCCTGGTTGAATTAGAATGTTCCCTGTAGGGTTTGGAGGAGGGGGACCTTTTTGCCTTCCCTACTTTCTTTGTAAGTCCTTTAGAGTTAGATTGCTTCTCTAATTTGACTAAGAAATACTCTGAGCTGAGTGCCTCACTCCCAATAGAGCAAAAAAGCCTGTCACTGAGGTAAGGCTGTTACTGGAGCATCATTACCACACAGCACCACCCTTGGGGAGGGTGGAAGTTACCAGTGTGTGAGCAGAGGGACTGTGCAGGGTGTGCAGCTACAGCTTGGTCCTGGGAATTTTGGTGCTGTGTACAATAGAGACCCAAATCACCCAGAGCCTCTGACTCTCCAACATCAAATTTGTTTATATAATTAAAATGTTTAGTTTAGTTATGAAAACATTTAATTTTTTATATTAAATAATCTAAGCATAAAACATATAGGTGGTATGTGCATTTTCACAGCCCTTTCTGTCACACTCTGAAAATAACCTTCAGCCCTATTAAGGCAGGGAGAAAAGCCTCTGGTTACCATGGTAGCATTTAGATACTGGTAGGGCCACACTTTCTTCCCCTGCTGAGTGTTTCTAATTGACAAACAACAATTGAACCCTTTGTCATTAAACAAAGCAACCTATCTATCAGTCTGCAGAATGGTTCAGGGTATAAATTAAGTTTCATTTTAAAGTCCTACCTGACTGATAAGCACATAAGATTATATTTTATTTGTATGAATAAAATCAAACACTTTGCATCATTTATTTGAGTCGGAGTTTGTTAACTCAGCATGCAGAATGCAAAGAGGAAGTCATTTATGTCAGATTCAGGAAAATTCCTGAGAGATAATTTTGGAAAGAGATTGCAGTGGCCAGGTTTGGGTACCTACTTCAATAAACCTCAAAAGAAAGAAGGGCGCTGCAAACAAATTGAGCGCCTTCCCCAGTTGTTTAAAAGGCATATGGATTATCTATTCTAGGTCTTAAAATATATCTTGAGGTAGCAGTTAGGGCGTAGATTTTTTTATGGAACTAAAGAAATGAATTTCTTAAAATAAGAAGCCACTGCCCATCACAGAGATGAGGAAATGAGGTTTGTGCCTTGCCCAGGCTAATTAATCAGAAAGCTGGCACTGGCTGCGTCTGTGTTCTTTCCAGTATACTCTTTGGGTGTTCCTTTGAAGAAATGCTTCCATTTCTGTCCCTTCCAGTTAGTAAGCTATGCTCAGCTTTAAAGTGGACCCAGGGATATCAACTACTGGAAAACATCATTTCCTTACAACACAGCTTAGTTTTATGCTTCTGTGGCCTGACATTTGCATTTCTTTTTCAGGACTGTGCCCAGTTAATGCCTGTTGATCCTTAGATACTCTGGGAAACCTTTCCTGAACCCTACCAAATCCAGAGTAGAGGCCCCTCCTCTTTGTTCCTCAGAACTCGGCTTTCCTGCTTCCCCACAGGGACTGCTGCATTATCCACACTGGTCCCTGTTAGACTTGAGGGCAGGCTTGGGCCTTGGTTTATCATAGGAGGTGCATTCCTTGAGTCTCTTCCTGGAGTACACTGATTTCTTTGCTGTGGTTACTTCAGTGACTACTATGGATATCTCATTTACATTGTTGGCCATTCTTAACAAGTGCTAGAGCCCTTAAATGACAGGGTATGGTCAATTACCCCCTGCCCTTTCATTTAGGCCCAACATTAAGGAAGATACCAAGAAGAGATGTTAGAAAATGGCAGAAATCCATGTTACTTGGGAAAATTGCTGCTCTTACTAGCCACAGTACCTTCTTCACTTTTTTAGTTTTATGTGGTGTTAGGCTTTGTGCCAAGACTTTGCATTTACTGTGTCATTTAACCCTTATGGCAGCTCTGAGGTACACTTTCTATTACACATTGAATGAGAGAACAACTCAAAGAGGTTAAGTAAACTGTTGAGTTGCACAAAAAGTGCTTTTCAAGTTAGATCTATGAGTCTAAAGCCCACGTGACCATGACTTTATGTGTGCTTTACCACGCTGCCCTCCTTCTGTAACCTTTTGTAAATTTAATCAGAGGTATCAAGGCTTGCTGGGATAGCATCTCCCCCGACCCATCCATGACCACCACAAAAATTACTGAATTTAGTCTGAGTTTTCCTTATGGTTCTCACCAATATCCAACACTTTTTTCATTTATTTAAATACTTGTTATTGGCTGTCAGATTTTTGCGACATGGCGATACAAGGAAGTACTAGAGGGTTTTTTGTTGTTGTTTATCTCTAAAAATATACTCAATATATCAACATATTGTCACATTTTCAGAATTGCAGCAGATAGAGTCTCAGGAAATTGTTTTCAATGTTTCAGCCTTGATGCTGATGGGTTCGAACTCTTTGATAGACATTTTCACTTTAAAAAGCAAGAAAATCCGATAATGGAAATCTGAAATGATGCAGTTTATTTTTGTCATCAGATCAAATTTTGCCTGATTTGGAATTTCCTTTTTAAAAGTGCTAAAAATTTACATTAAAATACTAAAAAAAATTTGGTCAGAATTGGAATATTTCTGTTATTATCAAAACATACAAAACTGTTTTTATAGGGTGAAAATAGATTTTGCCATAGATAAGCAAATTACTCATTGTAAAGATTGAATTAGTAATTCATTTGATTTAAATCTGAACCAAGAATTTATTGTAATCTTCTATGAATTGTCTTCATGTGAAACATTTGTGCCTGACTCATTGTCTTAATTTTCTTTTCTTGGTAGGCCGGATTTGGTTATGGCTTGCCAATTTCTCGTCTGTATGCTAGATATTTTCAGGGAGATCTAAAACTATATTCCATGGAAGGAGTAGGTACTGATGCTGTCATTTATTTGAAGGTACTGCATTTTATTTCTGTTAATGTAAAAGCATTTTTACTTTTTAAGGCCATAAATTCTAATAAAGAATAGCACTGTGTCATCTCTTATATTCAGATCAGATTTATCATTTCACATGAAAACTGTGTTATGCCTCAGCCTTGATTTTATGTTCAGATATGTAGCAAGATATGAAACAGATATAAAACTTAAAATGCTGATTTTTAAAATCGTAATTCTAAATTGTGATTTTTTAAAAGAATATGGTAATTGAAAAATCTAATGGACAAAGAGATAGATGTTCAATAATTGTAAGTCTTTTAGGCTTTTGCTTTAAAAATTTGCAGGCTTTCCCAAGTTCTAAGAATTCACTAATGGTAATCTGGTTATATAAAATATTGATGTAATAAAGTTGTCAGTAACACGATTTTTCTCCTGTATTGCTCATGCCAGACTTTTATTTTTAAACCTAGAATATTTGGAGTGTTTCTGAGTAGGTAATATGGACATATAATACAACTTTAAAAGCAAAAGGAGGAAACAGTCTTTCACCGCTGGCCCTCAGCCACCGGTTCTCTTTCCCACAGGTAACCATGGGTCCCAGCTTCTGGCGGGTCCTTGTAGAATTAATTCTGCACATAAAACCATATGGGAAAGAAATTTAATTTTTTCCCATATAAATGAAATGTCAGCATCTTATTCTTGTTTTTGTTTTTACTTTTCAATGTATCTTGTGTATCATTGGCTCATTCTTTTTAACCACAGCATAGTACACTACAGATGTGATACCATAATTTAACCAGTTATTTGGAGTATTTGTCTTAGATGCCAATGCATGTAAATAATGTGTTTTTGTTGTTTGGGTGCTGGGAATTGAACCCAGGGCCTCATGCATGCTAAACATATGCTCTACCACTGATCTGTATTGCCAGCCCCTAAATGCTGGATCTTTAATATCACTTGATGGATATATATATATATATATATATATATATATATATACATACATACATATACACACACACATACATACACACACACAAATCTGGCATGTATAAGACTTTATTTCTTCCTGAACCCTTTGGTGGAACAACTGTCCCATGAACAATAGTTCTTGGTCTAAAAAAATATAGTCAAAATGATCAAGTATCTCAAAGCAGTGTTAACTGAATTAAGATGCATTTTCTTATAATCATATGTACTTCAGTACTGATTTTGAATGGGTGAATATTTTCATTCCTTTAAAAAAGCTTCAGTTTTTTCCTAGCTAGTCTAAGTAAACTTCTAAAATACAATTTTACTATAATTCCAGAAGTATGTGTGATGGTTTCTGATGTTTTTAGTAGTACATTTTGGATTAGTATTTCATGTGAGAAAAATGGCACATGGGCCTTTGGTATATTTTTTTTCCCAATAGGCTCTTTCTAGTGAATCATTTGAGAGGCTGCCAGTTTTCAATAAGTCTGCATGGCGCCATTACAAGACCACACCTGAAGCTGACGACTGGAGCAATCCCAGCAGTGAACCCAGGGATGCATCAAAATATAAGGTTAAGCAGTTAGGTACCACTTTGATTTCCATTATAAAATACCTGATTTGTCCCCAGAATGTACCAACCAGACAACTGAGTGATACTTTCTGCCAGATGTTCTTTGTAGTTTTATCACTGGAAAAGCAGCATGATCTCTAAGAAAAAAAATCAGAGCAGAATCTTCACTCCCAGACAGATGAATAGCAAGAATTGGGTAGCCAGCGTCTGTGTAAGTAGAGTACCCACTTTTCTGGGAATCCTTGCACTGAAGAGGTATTAACACTGAGCAGGGGGGTTGTCCTTCCATCAGTTTTATTTAAAAAAAACAATCAAGGGCTGGGGATTTAGCTCAGTGGCATAAGTGCCTGCCTTGCAAGCATGTGGTCATGAGTTCGATCCCTGGTACCGATAAAAAAAAAACAATTAAGCTTGCAATTTGTCATCATCCTTAGGGATTGACAAAAGGATGTTCAGAGAAATTCTGTAGGTTGAAACTAAAAAAATAAAGTTAAAATTATCGGTCATGATAAACCAAATGTGGTATATCCATACAATGGAATAGTGTTTGGCCTTAAAAAGGGAGGAAATTCTGACACATGCTACCATGTGGATGAAACTTGAAGCCATTGTGTAACTGAAGCAAGTCAGACCCAAAATAACAAATATTGCATGATTATACTTATATGTGGTGCCTAGAGTAATCTATCTCTTAGAATCAGAAAGTAGAAGGATAGTCGCCACAGTCTGGAGGAAAGGAATGTGAAGTTGTTGTTTAGTGAGCTCAGACTTTTAGTTTAGGATGATGAAGAAGTTCTGCATATAGATGGTGGCTATGGTTGCACAACTTAATGCCAGTCAACTACATTTTCAGTGGTTAAGGTGGTAAGTTCTGTTATAAGTAGTTTATCACAATAAAAAATTGAAAATGAAAGAAGTTATAGAAAAACAATCATCATTCTTATGTATTACTAAGGAAACTAATTCAATATTTGGTTTCACTTCTTTTCTTCTGACTACCTATAAATTTCAACTGTATAAGCAAGAGTAAGGGGTCCTGTTTATTTAATTTAAAGTAACCTTTTATTAATAGAAATATGTGTATTATAAAAAATTAGAAAACATAAATAGGTGAAAAAGGGAAAAAATCACCATATTCCCACAATCCAGAGGTTGCCACTGTTACAATTTCGTGTGTTCTTATAGATAATATGCCATTTGGGCACGTGTGTGTGTGTGTGTGTGTGTGTGTGTGTGTGTTTCCCCAAATGAGATCATACTAGTCATTTGTTTTATAACCTGCCTCTGTTTCATTTATCAATCTCTGCTTTTCCATATCAGTCAACTTTCACCTCATTAAAATTCTCCTGATTTGTCTAAACCAGGAACCATTCCAGGCCCACACACCACAGCTGCATAGTCGAGAGACTAATCTAGAAAATTTTGTTGTTACTCAAAATCCTTGTCAGTTGTCCTGCAGCATCCCCATGTTGGTTTGTTTGATTTCTCCTTTGAAATATCACTTTGTTTTCCCTTACCATATCTCCTTTAAATGGGCAGCTGGTCTGAAGACACAGTGGAGCTTTTTTTATTCTTTAGCTGGAACAGTCCAGTCAGCACTGTTGCAGAATTACATGATGAGACCCGTTAGTGATGTTAAGATGGACCATAATTTAGGTGATGGCTGTCTGATCCTTCCACACTCTAGTCATTTTTCCCTTTTTCACTAGAAAGTCATTTTGTGGTGGTGTTTTTGTACCATGAAAATGGATACTTACCCACCAGTCATTCATCCAGCGGTTTCATCCTAGCTGACCACTGTGGTTTAACAAGATGCTCGCTTTCACCAAGCTTTTATTCAACACAGTGCTGGAAATCCTAGCCAGACACTGGGCAAGCAAAACAAAAGGCATCCAAATTGGAAAGGAGGGAGTCAAATTGTCACTCTATCTATACTTTTATTAGTTTTTGTAAAAAAATTTTTTAAATCATTCCCTTGACAATTACTAGCTGGCATTCCTCCTATTAAATAAAGGTCTTTCTCAAAAACTAAGGCCTTTTAGGTACCTTGAAGTACAGTTTTCCCAGTAAGTTTAACTTTTCCCTTTTAAATAAAAAAAAATTCCCTGTAAGTTACTGATTTGCAAGATAAAAATCAGGTTAGTGTGGTGTGCACGTCTATAATCCCAGCACTCAGGAGGCTGAGGCAGGAGGATCACACAGAAGTTTGGAGGCTATCCTGGGCTACATAGTCAGTTCAAGGCCAGTCTGAACTATTCAGCGAACAGGGCATGGTGGTGCATGCCTGTAATTCCAGCTCTCAGGAGGCTGAGGCAAGAGAATCACCATGAACTTGAGGCCAGCCTGCACTACATAATGAGACCCTATATCAAGAAAGAAACAGAAAACCAAGTCACTTTAAATAATACCAGATGAGTTTCTGCTTTGTTCTTTCTGAGCTCTATAAATTTAATACATTTTTGTTGCTTTGCTCTATTACACTCATCACTTTTTTATTGAAGTATTTTGTTATGTTTATTTTATTGAAATACTTATTTTGTGAAGTACACAGATCTTAAGTTTATAGCTTGATATATTTTATATCTGTATATCCAGTACCCCCCCAAAATTCTTTTCTAGTCAGACTCTCCTCCCTGTCTTGTCTCTGGGTCCACATGTAACCATGTTCTAACTGTAGCAATAGAGGTATTCTTTTTAAACATAAACCAAGAACACACAGTGTGCACTCTTTGGATGTCTTGCCTTCTCGGCTAGTGATCCACATTACTGCATGTAGCAGTCATTGTCCTTTGTGCTGCTTGAATTGGTGCACCTCCAGCCAGTGTTAGCTACTTTGAGCTGGTTCCTCTGTGTTCCACTGTCAGAAGTTTATTTATCTTTGAAAGCTCTTCTGCTTCCTGGCCCAAGATGTTATCCTAGGCTCACCTTATATCTACTTTGTACCTATTCTGGAGTCAGTTATTTCCCCGAAGGAATACTATTTTTTAATGGATATTAGAATCCCTTAGCTGGGTGTTGGGTGTGCTTATTATACCTTTTCTAGACTCTTTTTCTGGACAGGTGTGTGTGTGTGTGTGTGTGTGTAATGTTCATATTGGTCATTTTTATTAATTATTGTAGTATTTCTCCCTATTATTATTATTATTATTATTATTATTTTGGTACCAGGAATTGAACTCACAACCTTGCATTTGCCCAGCAGGTGCTTGTGCCACTGAGCTAAACCCCCAGCCCCATAGTATGTGTGTATACACACACACACACACACACACACACACACACACACATATAGTTTGTTTTTATTTTTATTTTTGGTACTTGGGATTGAACCAGGGCCTAAAGTATGCTACCCAAGGACTCTCCCACTAAGCCTCATCCCTAGTACTCCCTAATATATATATGTCCTAATATATTTTTATTATATATGTTTCACTTTACCTGAAAACCTTGATTCTTAATATCTTTAACACAAATCAACAGAAAGATATTTGTATACAAATATAGTTTATATAGCTTTATAATTTTATACCATTATAGCATTCATATTTTCTGATAACTGATATAAAGAGCAGTACTATACCAATTTTTTTCCTATCAAAATATCATGAGGAATCTCCATGCTACACATCTCAAATGATAAAATTTACAAGTTTAATTTTTTTTCCTTTAGTCGTATGATATTAGAAATCCAGTTGTCCCTACTGCCACCACAGCGAGGGATTTCCCCTTGGAGGAGTTGTGCTCTGACCAACTGCATACTTGTGCCACTGTTTTTCTTTGTTCCACTCAGTTGCACACATTAACCATTCTCAGTTGAGATTAAGCTAATCAGCATGAAACACCTGGGTCAGACTGGTTTCCCTTCATTCCACTTCAGTCTATTTGTAAGCCAGATAGCATGTTGGGCATCTGTTAATTCAAACTGGCAGTCTCATATGTGGGTTTATTTGGGTAATACAGAAGCCATCTTTATGAACAAAAAGGTCCATTTGGATTGTGAGGAGGTAGCTTTAATTGAATGTTGTTCTCCAGGCAGTTTTAAAACTCTAGTTTTTCAGGTTGTAAATATGAGTCTCCATTTCTAATGTATTGCTAAACAAATGGATTTTGGCAGAAAACAATTTTTAAAACTCTAAAATGTTTAGCCTAATAATTAAATTGTTAAGCCATACAAATAAGATAATTGGTAGAGATCTGGTAAGTAGTAGGTATGGGAAGTTATATATTTATACATGAGGAAGTCTAAGAAAATTTTCTAGACTTTTTTTATAACTAAGAGTTTTATGATGATATAATTCACATATCATAGAATTCACTCTTTTAAAGTATACAGTTAAGTTGTTTTAGTGTATTCACAGACTTTTACAACCATAGGCACTAATTTCAGAATATTTTCATCACCCCAAGAAGAAATCCCGTATCCTTTAGCATCACTCCCCACTTATAATCACATTTTTAACTGAGAATAAAGAATTGTTTTAAAAAAGAAATGAGTAATTAAATAATTTTTCTTCAGTAAATTTTCTGTAGAAAATTCTAAGGAAGAGTTCTGTATAAGGCAAGTTTTTGAATTATTGTAACTAAGTGCTCTGATTAAGTATTGGTTAAATAGAGGTAGTACCCAGAGACTCACTATGGATGTTCCGTTATTTTCTTTACAGGGACAAGATAAAGACTAATAGAACTTTTTAAGGAGCTGAATGCTACAGTCCTGTGTTATGAAGATAGATCATCTTATGCAAGTCAACAAGAGAGCACTTTTCCCCATGAACTCTGCATTATTCTCAGTGCTTAAGTGTGTATACCAGCTACATCTTTCCATGAATCCCTTCCTGTAGTTATTCTGCCATAAGTTCTACTAAATTAGTAACTCAAGCAATTTTTCACGGTACTTTGCTGTGGTGTGGTTGGCGCCTATCACAAAAAAAGCACAGAGCCTCCTTAGAACTCTCGTGCCCTCACATTGTCTATCTTATTATCAGAGTCTGGTGTCTCCAGTCTTCCTTGGATTCTGAGTTCCTTTCCCATCCCTGATGTAGCAGTTACTGACCAAATACCATATTTGTCCCAAACTTCCAGCTAGGGTCAGGGAATCTGGAAGAAGATAGCAGCTGAGCACATCTTGAAAATTCAGTCCAGGGCCCTCTCTGCTGTGCATCTCTCCTCCACTTTCTGATTGGGTTTACTTTACTCCATGTGGTCTGTATTCTCATTATATGAGGCGTGGTTCTTGCATATTAGGTCTTGCTCACTGATGTACTGATACTATTTTACAATTCATTTATATACTTCCATTCCATCAATGAAAGCATTCCAAAAGTTGTCTTGGAATTTTTCACTTAACAGCTTAATTTTAAAGCTTGTCAGTGGAAAAATTGCTTTGTGGTCTTTATCAAGCCTGTGAAAAGTGGGAAATAGAGACCTTCTGCTCCTGTAGAAATTGCACTAGTGTAGCACTACATCTTTGTCATGTTCCTTTGTGATCCCCTAAGGAATTGGAAGTTCCTGTGTCATGCACTTTACTAGTTGTAAAATAGACTACAAAGGGAAAAGTTCTTTCTAGTTTACTTGAAAAATACTGTGGGCCTTCACCATATTCATTTTCATTCATTTCAACCAATTTTAGATTTGTGAGCTCAATCTGACTTTCATACTCCTTCATTTTTTTGCTAGAATTGGAAGTAAGAATTAACAGGGGACTTGGGTGAGGAAAGGAGTGAAGTTATGTTTACTCTTAGCAATAGAAACTAACTGAGAGTCCACAGTTAAAGTAGCATCTTACACAACTCCACAGGCTGTGCTTCTCTTCACTGTGATGTTTCGTGTTGGTCTAGTTTATCAGTAGTAAGTCTACTGATTTAGATGTTGCAAAGTAGTCTTCATCACTTAGTCCCATGGCAGTGACAATGCAGTTGTCCCACTACCACCACAGTGGGGGAATCTTTCCCCAGAAGGAGTTAGGCTCTGACCAGCTGCACTTGGCTTGATTGCAACTGTTTTTGTTAGTTTCACTGAATATAGTTTTCTTTCATGTCATTATGTTACCCAAGCTCATGGTAGTTTCTTTCATCTTTAGAAGGATCTCATCTCTTCCATCCTTAGAAGGATCTCATCAGAGAACTTATACATAATAAGTCAAGTAAAATATGTATTGATGTACTTATAAGAGATTGATGAGATGAACCATATGGCTGCTTGTTTGTTTGTGGTCTAGGTCAGTGTCTCAGGAATGGAGCCGTTCTGTGTGATTATTCTCTTACAGTGTAAAAGATATAAAAATAAGCTGGAAGTGGTGGCACCTGACTGTCATTCCACCTCCTTAGAAGACTGTGTACTGCAGGTTCAAGGCCAGCCTGAGATGTTTAGTGAGACTCTGTCTCAAAATAAAAACTCAAAAAAAGAAAAAGGCCTGGGGGTATAGTACAGTGGTAGAGAGCTTGCCTCTAGGTTCAATCCCCAGCATTTCAGAAAAGAAAAGGTTCCTTATAAACATCAGATAGCATCCCTATCTTATTAGGCCTCTATTTCCAGCTGTCTTCTGTTACATTTTCAAATAGGATCTGCCATAGGGGATAGAGGCAGCCGGTTTGGGTCATGTTCCCTACTGCTTTGCTTTGCTGTGCTTTTACTGTTTAAGGATGCTTGTTGACTGCCGGACCCTCAAACAAGTACCATGTAAGGGTCAAATATGGAAAATGTGCTATAGGAAAATCCTATCACATTCTTCACAAGTATTTTTCAAAAGCAAAATTTCATGTCAGTGTTTCAGTGACTTAATATACTTTGGAACAGTGATGAAGAACCTTTTAGAGCTTTCAACGATAACAAACAGGCAGCTGTGGCATGTGTGCCATAAGTTCGCCACCACTGCTTTAGAGCTTACTCAGGCACCTGACCCCAGTACAACCTGCTTCTGTCTCCTGTCTTTTTCCTTAAGAATTTTTTCTCAAGTCTTATCCTTCATTTCACTGACAAGAACAGTTCAAGGATCATCTTGCATTCTCAGTTTGTCAGCCCCTTACCCAAGTACTTGTTTCTCCTTTTTCTTGATTATATGTGATCCTCTGCATAAGCACGTCTCTAATTGTTTTCTGGATTTGTCTGTAAGCCAGTAGTCAGATTTCTACATATAAATTGTAATATAAACAGACATTGGCCCTTTTTCAGCCAAATTCTTCTCCATTTCTCTATAATGCCCTCTCATTTACATTATTTGGAGACTTGTCTACTACTTGAAATAGTGCCTGTCAAATAACAGATACTTAGTAAATACTGAGTCAAAGACTGGATACTGACGACACACATTTATCTTGAGTAGTGAGACAGCATCTAAGTTCACATGCTATCCTTGTCTTCAAATCAGTAATAGGTCAGAGCTTTGGAAGTACTAAATTTCTTCTCTTTTAATAGTGCTATGAGACGACTTTAAACTATAGAGAAATGACAGGAAGTAGAGAAGGGTCCACAGGAGGTATCTGCTCCCTTCTTTGTCTCTGAATGTCTAATTTTGGCCCCATGATATGGGAGTTAATACACAGGTTCTTTCCATCTAGTGGCATGGTTTTACAGCCTTGCTTATAAAGTCCAAAGAACTTTTATACTCAGCATCCCATCTGATCTTTACAATGCCACAAGGTAGATGGGCCCCATAGGAATATCTGTACTATCGTAAGAATCCCAAAGCAGTTAAGTGGTTTGCCAAGGTGGCCTGGTAAGTGAATAGATGAACCAAAGTGAATAGTTGGGTCTTCTTGTTCTGGGTTAGTGCTTTGAATAATACACCAGGCAATTAGAATTATTCCTTTTGAGGAATGTCTTGGGTATATTAATCCTCAAGGGTAAGCTTTAAACCAAAAATTTCCTGTAATGCAAGGTAATTCCCCTCAGGAGAGGTTTTCTTTTGTGTGTTTTCCATTTTGGCATAGTTAATCAGAGGAGATAGTCAAATGGATCTGGTAGCTTTTACCTAAAAAACAGGCAACTTATAGCTGTAGGTAATTACTAGAGTTGTTTAGACTTAATTCTATGTTTGAGTAAGATCAGTACTCACTGCCAGCCCTTTCATACAAAGACTCCACATTCGGGAGTTGATGCTTTTATGTTTCAGTGGATTGGATTATAGTGTTGGTTAGATTCCTTTTCATATTTACATGTGTCTTTCTGTTGCCATTACTTAGGATGTGAGTGTGTTGGCTGGCTATTGGATTCTTGGAGCACGTCCTTTTTTCCTCAGTTCTTTCAGGATGTTACTTTATTGTTATTTGTATATGGTGGTGATGAGAAATCTGAGTCCATATGGATTTTTCATCCCTTTTTTGTAGATAACCTGCTTACTTGTCATGATAGGTGTGATTCTTTGTTTGTTCTTGAAATTCAGGATTTCAAGATAATCCTTTATCTCAGGATTGACAGTTGTCTGTTAACTTTTTCTGGTATACAGCAAACAACTAGATACTGACGTTTAAGGCCTTATTGCATTTTTTTGATCGGTACCAGGGATCGAACTCACAACCGTGTGCTTGCAAGGCAGGTGCTTATGCTGCTGAGCTAAATCCCCAGCCTCCCTTATTGCATTTTTGTGTCTGTTCTATTCTCTTTTTAAAGAATTTTTCATTCCATTGGCTATCTATTATCTGTCCCTCACATATGTCTTTAGGTGGCTTTCATGTCCTTGTCTCCCTACATGCTGTGTGATTTTTTTGCCAAGTCTCATCCTCCATCTCATTGGCTCAGATTTCTATACTGTTGAGGCTAAGAGGCCCTGTTGCTTTTAATGAGACTTTCACTTGTTAGTTTTTTAATAACTTTTTCCTGTAGGTCATCCTGCCATCCTCTTTGATTCCTTATTTCATTCGTTTGAGGACCAAACCATTTTGTTGATGTTTTTCATAGTTTCTGAACTCAGTTGTTCTCTGGAGCCTATGGATGTATCTCTTTTGCTTTATCTTCAGACACTCCCCTGGAGCCCATGGTATGATGTTGTGGCTTTTATTAGTTTCACTGTAGATAGCTTCTGGCTCAATTCTGAGATGTGTATATTGGAGAGCAGGAGCACTTATATAAATATGCATTTACTCTCCCATCTTTCCCAGTGGTCCAGGTGCTTAAACATTGACTTTGAAGATAATGTCCTTCATAATGTCTATGTTAGTAAACAGAAGGAACCAATATCGCCAGCAGGAAAGCACCATTAACAATTTAATCAATACAGGATTTTTGTTTACTGTTCTATGTGGAAAGATAACTCAGGTTCCTGTTCTACCCATTAGAGATATCAGTACCTTCTGGTTTAAAAACAGGGAACGTGACATTTTAATGAACTCAAGTTATTGGCTATTGACAGTGATTAATTAGTTAAATATTGGAAAATATTTCAAACTAATAATCAGTGTTATCAAAGGAAGTTTAAGGTCTTTTTATGAGCAGATTGCAGTTGAGCTGTCTCACTCGAGTCGGTGAGCCCTGCTGAGAACTTTACTGGGGTGCAGGTTTTCTTACCTGCATTTTCAACCAACCCATTTTAAAATGTATTTCATTAGGAAATAGAAAGATGTTAAATCTTCATCAGGATTTGTTTTGTTATGTATAAAAATCCATTGCATGGTTTGTAGATCTGAGCGTACCATGGAAGCAAGTGGGTTTGAATTTTTAAAGTGCCTTTGAGGTAGATCACAAGTTGGGGGTTTTGTTGGCCTGTTTGCGGGATTGAAGCTTCCTTGCATCAGTGGCCGGCACATTACATGGACAAGCAGCAGCAAAGTCTTCTCATTGCTCCCGCATAACAGTCACAGAGCCAAGGCACAGCCTTGCTGTAGGCACCCAACTCTGCTTGAGGCAAGGTCAGTCTTTGCCCCAGTCTCTGCCCACGTCAAGCGGAGAACAGAACACAGGCACCCTTGTGTGAGGGAGGCTAAAGAAGTGAAGGTGGCAGATAGAGGAGCCATGGGAAGGGAAGCAATGTGCAATCTTCCCTGTAAATGGCATCCAGTGTCTCCTGCATACTAGAAGCTGTGCTACATGCTGGGCACACAGCAGTGATCAAAGCAGAAGAAAGCCCTATTTCCCCAGCCCACATTCTAGTAGGGAAGACAGATAAGAAACAAAATCAGATAGTTTTATACTTCAGTTGCAGTGGAGAAAAATGAGTGGGGTGGCACCAAACCTTCTAAGCATTGTTTTCATAGACAGATGTGTTCCTCAGAGGAGGAAAGGCCAGTGATTTTCAACTGCTTTTCTCCCCTGTATCTGTTGATCTGAATTTGGACTCTCTGATAAGCTCTGTGGGGGACCTTGTCAGGATCCCTGCACTGGGGCTTCAGGGAAACAGAGTGCATTTCAGTCATTGTCTTGCTGACCAACAAGGAGCAGGGTCAAATAAGAAGAAGCAACTTTTCGAATCAAAGTTCATTGAATGACATGGGCCATTCTTTCCTCACAACAGAAACACAATTACCACAGGTTCTGGATATGTCTTCTTGGGATCAGTAAATCATTATTTAAAGAAAAGTTTAAAGTATCTGGATGATGCTGCCGGGGCCTAAATGACTGCTTTTCAGAAGAGACCCAATTTGACACTTCAACTCATTTTAGAGGTGGAGAAAAAGGATTGTCCGAGAAGGCCTTCCTCTCAGTTTGCAGCTCGGCACCAGCTGTGTGTGCCTCTCAAAATGGAGACAAAAAGCAGTACAAAATATTTTAGTCACAGACTTCTTGAGAAAGCTCTCTTTCCACTTTTCCATCTGTCTCTAAAATAGAGGCGTGAATTCTCCCTAACCCCATGATACAGTTTAGGTGGCCAGGACACCAGCTGTCTCTTGGTGTGTACCACGTGCGCCTGTATGCCACTCTGCTGGCAGTGGTCCCACTTTCCCTCAGAGGAAATATCAGTGCCTCGGTGGAGACTTGGAATTCTCCACACCTTCCTGTTTGAGCAGTGAGAGGTTTAGCTTGACTGGAGAAGGAGATGGGATATATTTAATTATTCCCATAGGTAAGGCAATTTGTCACCCTTTAAATTGACTTATTTGCATATGAACAAAAGTACCTTGGGGCATCATTACTGAAAGTCTCTGAACAACTGTTACAGTTACGTGCGTTAGAATAAAGACTCCTCTTATCTCATGCTAATGTTCTTTCACTGTATTATTAAATCCATAAGACACCCTGTGTGTGTATCTCTACACAAAAGTTCCACCCAAGGTAGAGAATTGACCTCAGCTGCAGAGCACCCAATTCCAAGTGATGACATCAGTCTCTGACGGGTCTGTCTATAGACCTCTTGACAACAATACACGAAACAAAGCTGCATATTTGGAGTCCCATGGTCCAGTTTGGACTAGTGGGGATATTTTTGTGGGGCTTTTCTTAATGGTAGAGAATTGAGATGGTAAACCTGTGGTAATACTGGATCCAGGAAGCTTACAATGAAGAGTATGAACTTAACCTGAAAAATATTTTTCTGTTCTATAAATCTCTCAGTGACATTTGGATTAATCAAGCATAATTAAATGTAGTTAGATTTTTGTCAGATTGTAGTTCAAAATAATATTCATCTATGGAGAGGGTAATATATTCTGTAGAAATTTTATTAAGCACTTTAGTTAAGCAAACACTAAAGAGAACAAAATCAGCCTCAGGAAGGTTAATTACTAAAAAAACACAAAGTATAGTAGATTATGTAAATCATTTTAATTTTGAATACCTTGGCTTGAGCTTTAATTTACATAGAGAGGTATTTTGGATTTGTTTTTCACATTATATTTTCCAAAAGTAGAGAATTACACTTGCATTCTTTAAAAGTTCTAATCATACTAAGATTCCATTAAGTTTTCTCATCTTTTTCCTATTATAGTTTCCAAAAGTGAAGAATTACAATTGCATTCTATTTTAGGATTTCACTGAACTTGTGTAAATTGTAAAAAAGATATCATTATTTCTGTACCACTGATGGTTTTAAGAGAACTATTGGGAGAGAATTTGTGTGAAATCACCCAGCCTGTGTGTGGCTTTGCAATAATGTTCATTTAAAGGAAAACATTTTTAGAAAGGTTAAACATAAGACTTTAGACTATGGTGATAAATCCTTTTAGTAATTTCTTGAGGAGGAAAGAGGTGAAATTGATTTTAAATGTATATACTTTTTTGTACTCAGAGAATTCACGTTCACTACCCTTGCCTGTCTCAGGGAAAAGCCTTTGATAATCCCATAGAAATTTTGAACTGCGCCACTGTATGTTCAGACTTGATAGTTCTTGTCTAAATTTCAGAGCTAGAATTTCAAAAGTATTGTCATTTTAGGAATGTGAGGTTACCCAAGAAACCTGAACTTGCCCTTTTCATGAGAATTCACACCCAAATGTCCTTTGTCTAGCAGGAATCCCACTTCTCCCCTGCAGTTTGACTTTGTTTGATAATGTGCTGCTTGGCTTTTCAGTGAAGATTCTGTTTTCTACTGGAACTGACTCCTTTTGGGATAATAAACTTTCACTTAAAAGAACACCGCATTAAGTAATTCTAACTTCCATTAACCTAAAAGTGGCTTGTTAACTTAAGTACTCTGGATAACTTTTACAAATGGGCCCAAACTGCAGAAATGTGAAAGATCATATCTGTATGAAACAGTATTTGTCCTCTGGTTAGCAGAGGGAGGAAATGTCTAACTCTGGCACATAGGACTGGTTTAACTGCTCTCCAATTCATCCTTGCCTTCCATATTGATTGAAAATGGCATACTTAGAAAGGGATATATATATGAATAACAACTGCTTAATGTTTAAAATATTCTTACTTGAGATTCTTTTTCAGAGAAAAAAGAATCTTAGCAGTCAGTGCTAACTCTTGCTTCACATACGCTAGACATTAACAAAGAAGTTATGAAAGTTAAATCTGATTGTAAACCATGCTAAATGACCTGTCAAAAGAGGTGTGTGAAGTCAGAGTGAGTATAAAATGTTATATTGTTTAAATCATGGCATCCCTTTCTCAAAAATTCCATTTTCCTTTTATCATTTGAACTGTTACAACTGTCAGAAATCTCAGTGTAAATTTTGAAAGACACTATCTATTAACAGTAAGAACTGGCTTATGCCTTTATCTCTAAAAACGCTGACTTTAATTAGAATTAAGGCTAAAGCCTGAACTATAGAGATCGGCAAAGATTTGAGGCTGCCTGCTATTGGAGAGGGACCAGGCTGATTATTTTGGGTTTCACCTGCCACTTACCAAGTCCTCTCAGGAGACAGGATTTTTCTGGCACAACTCATAACTAACATAAAAATTAAACAGAGCTCCGCACGTTCCTGTATCTGCTACCTTTTTTTCCTGGGTGCTTGTGTAACTGTTCCCAGGGAAAGTGCCACCTAAAGTCTTTTAGTAGCTTGCTTTTTTCTTTGAAAAGCACATATGAGAGCTGATAAATTATTTTGACCAACAAATTGTGCATATACTTAAAATATTTTTACACGAAACTAGAAGTATCTTGACTGTTGAGTGGACATTCATGGCAAGGTATCCCTAGAAAATACAGAGCACCAAGGACTTTAGAAATTGCAATGGTCTTTATTTGGTGTTGGAGGAATCAAGTTTTCTTGCTTCCTTCATTTCTTGTCTGTTCATTATCACAGTCCACTTTTCTCTTCTGATGCTGCATAGTGCTAGAACCGAATGCTATCTTTTGATTAAGAAGTCTGTTGTGTTTGAGTCAGATCTAGATAACATGCCACATTTTAGCTTAGCGTTCTGGCTAACCCTGTCTGCAGAGTTCCTTGGTATTCAAATCACTTGAGGGGGCACTTGCTCCTTAAGGGTTACACACATATCATCTGCTGCTGTAATTCACACCCTTGCAGAAGTATCCAAGTGCTTAAATTTGACATATTTCCCAGATTTAGAATACAACTTGCAGATGCCTAAGACATGGCTTGAACTGAATAAGGAAAGCCGTCATAGGATGAAATACACCTCTGTGAACATATGCTGTGATTACATGAAAAATTTCTTGCTTTGCCAGTGTTTCTAATTCCTTATCAAAGTGGTATTTAAACTGGGAATGATTGCTGATTTGGTAAGAGAAAAATACTAATTTACACATGAAATAAATGTTCTTTATAATAGTTGTACCCATGAGTTTGAATCTGACCCGGTTTGCTTTGTGCCTCTCTCAGCTTAGTTACAGTGATAAATGGACATGTGTGTCCAGTTTTCCAGAGCAACCTTGTGGCATTAGAATAAGCCAAGCCCCCAGCCCCCAGCCCCCAGCCCCAATTCTGTGCTGTGCTATGGCCTTGCTGGTATACACCATTATGAATTAAGAATTATTTAGGGTGGGGTCATTTGTTATTCCATGTTCTGTGGAGAAAAAGTATTTTGATGATTGTTGAAAAAACATGACCAGAGAAGTGTGTGGCACAGATAACATTCCCCCATAAGTCGCAGAGCAATCTATGGTATCCATCAAAGAAAACTAGTCCTGGAGCACATGAACAATTCTGTATCCCAATAATCAAAAAAAAATAAAATGGTAGTTGTGATTCACAGTGCATCAGTGTGGTGTTTTCTGAGCTGTATTCTCATCTGTCCCACTTAAAGGCTTTTGTCTTTTCTCTCTGTAATTCAGTATATTAGCAGTAAGCTTCTTTGCAAGTTGCTGGGAATGCAGAAGGATGCTTATATAAATTCTGTGATCAAAGAAAAATAGGTTATTTGGACATACACCCTCCCTCTTGGCAGGGGACACTTGGAGCAAAATAAAGGAGTTGATAAAAGTAAACCGTTACAGTGGTATTTTTCAAAATATAGTCCATAGATGGATAAAGAGCACCATACACTATATTGTGAATTTGAGGACATTTGGGGGAGTGAAAAAGGGCACTACTAATAATTATGCCATAACCTTTGTAAACATGTAAATTGAGACTGTCCTGGTCAAACTGGAGGGGCTGGACATAGAGCACCTATGCTAGAATTATCTGAAAGGCTAAGTGGAGAGACCTGGGTTTAGCTTTACTGATTCTTATTTCCTGGAATTGAGGCCTGAGAATCTATATTTTAGCACACACCCCTGGTGGAATTCTTTTAAAAGTCTGGGACCTGCCATAAGGAAATGTTCTGATGACAAATAGCTTGAATTTTTTTTTTTTTTTGGTGATACCGGGGTTCGAACTCATGACTATGTGCTTGCCAGGCAGGCACTTATGCGCTGAGCTAAATCCCAGGCCCAAGCTTGAATGTTTTTAATAAGTCTATTGATTCCATGGTCTCTTAGAGGAAAGCAGACAGTGGCAGAGGAAAGCAGACAGTGGCAACACCAGAACTCCGTGCCCCCAAAGACATTTACATGCAATTACGTGCTTCCCAAATAATCAAAGAGCAGTCTTTGTGTTATTTGGCAATGTACTATTCTTTTACTAAATATTCAGTAGTGAAGTGATGTGTTTTCTTTTTTAAAATATGAAATGCATACAACTGCTGTATTGTGTATTTTCCATTAAACAAAACTTCCTCAAAATTTGAGGCAGAAACTTTGCATTTGAATGATTATTTGGGAGAGTTAATATTGGGAAATCAGATTCCTCCTGTTGCCAGCTAACCCTGCTAGCTGCTTTAATTTCCTGATCTCTAAAATTAGGAAGTTGAACCACATGGATTCCAGGGCTGTTAGCAAGTTTTGATGTTTTGTGGTGCTCCTTAAAAACCTAAAATGGGAAGCAATAAGTGAATATTTTCATGTTTGTTAATTACTTTTCCCAAAGAATACAAAACTAGTGGCTCTTGAAAGTGATTGTGATTTCAATTTGAATTTTACAATTATTCATCTATATTTTACTGAAAGCCAGTGCTCTGCTAAGACTTCATCATGACTTGGGAGGGGTATTCTCGTAGCAGCTGCTCCTGCTAGGGTTTGAAATTCATTAAGTATGGCTTACACTCAAGAGAGTCCCACGATAGAAAGTCCCATGAAGTTATTGTCGAGCACTGTGCTTAACGGTATGTTTTTACTTTCTTGTCCTTCATCTCAAAATCCTTTCCAAGTGACTTAATAATGCATGCTTGCAAGTGATTATCTGCTGATAATACTTTCAGATATTTGCTTCATAATAACACATAGATTTACACTTTGATCACATGAATAAATCATAAGGCATCATGTAGAAGGGTTTTCTCTGAGAAGGGGCTTCAGCAGACCACCATCCACCACCGGAACTCTGACTACGGAAGTCCTTTTTGTGCTTCTGTTATGCTCCCCACTAGCCACCCAAATGGTTAAAATGCAA
The DNA here is from genome assembly GCA_004027455.1 of Hydrochoerus hydrochaeris. Taxonomy (NCBI): domain Eukaryota; kingdom Metazoa; phylum Chordata; class Mammalia; order Rodentia; family Hydrochaeridae; genus Hydrochoerus; species Hydrochoerus hydrochaeris. The sequence goes on along the minus strand of PVLA01008402.1, from coordinate 3,910 downwards.
AACATTTTAAAATTGAATTCCTTAAATAGCCACATCACTAGTGGCAACCATTATTGGCCAGGGCAATTATCTACTGCTATTTCAACTGTTTAATTTAAAAAAAAATTAACATCAAGCACCCACTTTCACTGGGTTTAGTGCTTGATAGCAGCCATCATTTCTCAATGGTTGCCTTAAAATGAAGCCTTTGCTTTCTGCCTATTGATGACACTTTTGTCAACATAATAGTCTCTTTGGATAAGAATATAACATTTAGACTTTTTCTTGTTGTGAGAGTTGATTTTCATGGTAAATCAACTCTCTTGTATCACACAAGCCGTCGGTCATCCACCTCTTTGAATGTAGCTACTCTCAGGCTCACTTTGTTTTCTGAAGTATTACTTAGCCTGGTGAATCGTAACCTGGTTGCATATTCATCTCAGAAACCTAGGCCCTAGCTCAGACCCATTAGAGGGACCCTGGGAAGTTCGTTCTGTTCATTTTGTTGTTTTATTTTAGTTTCCTCAGAGATTATAACGTAGCATGGCTGAAATGCACTGATAAAGTCCAAGTTATAGAACAGTCTTTGAGAACAGCTAGGAAGCTGGCAGCAGCAAATCCATCTCCCTGGCACAGAAAGCCTAGGTTCCTTACAATTTTACTGATGTTCTGCTTAATGAGTAATTGGAAAATATTTTTAAAAGAAAAAGGCCCTTGTCGGCTTGAAGTTGGGGCCACATACACAGTCTTGCTATTTTCTTCTGTGCATAAAACTCTAAGCTGGGCTAATGCTACTCTTAGTGTTCCCTGGCATTCTTGTCCAAACAGAATTTGCCTATCCTCAAACAAAATAAACATGCTAGCAATTTCAGCAACAGTGATGGATGCAGACACTTTTGACAGTTTCTTAGTAACAGCTTAATCATGTAATTTTACTACAGTTAGAGATAATTATTGTCACCTTAGCACAATAACTGGAGTGGAGCTCCCTATATGAAAGCTGTTCTCCTAGGGCTAAAACTGGTAATGAAGTAACAGTTCATGAGAGCAAATAAATGCCCCATTATTCAGGTGAAAGAGACCCATTAGTCCCTATGTGATCAAAGACTCTAGGGTCAGGCCTAGAATGACCATTTTCTTCATAAGCTAGCTCTTTCCAATGAGGAGAGTTTAAACAATTCCTGAGAGACCCTAGGCCTATTTGTTCAAGGCCTTATTTTCCTCTACTCTGAGTAACAGTTTACAGTTTTTATGTTCTGGGACTGTTAGAGCACTCCATCCCAAAGAGAGTATTAAAATAAGGCACAATTAGGAAGTTTGCCAGGGTTACAGCTCAGCAGCATAGTGCCTGCCTGGCAAGCACAAGATCCTGAGTTCAACTGCCCATACAAAAAAATTAGGAAGTCAGTAAAATAATTATAAAATTATGTTCCATAGAATCAGAAGCTTTGGTAGAGTTGTAAACTTTTCATTGCAAGCACAGCAGGAACAAAGGCAAAAACACAGAGGAGAGACCAGAGGTGAGTGTCAGGCTATTAAACTGAAAATGGGGGCTAGTAACAGAGATTTTCATTCTTTTTAATCTTTTCAGCACCTGTTGGCTCACTCAAATGTGTGCTGAGTACTTCAAGTGGGAATGTATGGCAGACCTTAAAGTAAAATGCAGATCAAGTCAGGAAAACAAGTTCCTCTGGAAAGGAGCATGAAGTGGCTTGATCCTGCATGGCTGGAAATGAGTCCCAGCTTAGATGGCTACAATCAGCATCCAAAGGACCAGGAAAACAAGGAAGAGTAGTCAGGAAAACAGATTCTGCTTGATAGAAACTATACTTGGGCTCATTTCAGTTGAAACATGTCCAGTGATCAAAGACTTCAGCTACCTACCCTGTTCACTTCTTACTTTCTTGGTATAGTCACACATGGGTTGGAGGATACATACAGGGAACAGGGGAAGAGGCCCATAAATCTCCCTTCTCTACTGACCATGCTGTCTGTGTTCATCAGTTGAGAAGTCAACACCTTTTCCTTAGGGACCAATTAGTCATTCATTTGGGTATGACATCTCCTACTATTTATTCCATGCTTGTCTTGAGGATGTCAAGATGCAATAAACAGTTAATCAAGGTCATCCCTAGTAGCAGTTAAATAAAAAATTAAATATTAAATAGGAACATTAAGAAAATCTAAAGAGAGAAGTCAAGATGGCCGATCAGTGAGCAACAGAATACAAAGCCTCCCAGGAGAAACAACTCATGTGCCAGAATAAAACATCTTGGAGAGACCCAGACAGAGGGAGATGGATCCTCTTGACACAGGAAGAAATTAAAATGTAAAAAAGCTTGTCAAATATGTCGGGACTACAACTGAAACAGCTAAAAATTACAGGACACAGTTTTTGCGGCAACCTGCCAAGTTTGTGTTGGCCTGAATTTGCACTGGCAGGCAGAGCTGCCCAAAATCATTCCTGCAGCCACTCACAGGAACCACAGCAGCGCTGAAGTCAGGGGTTGGGAGCCCAACAGAGAGTGGAGCCAGCGAAGGGACCTTCATTAATCCACGGTCAGTCCCCCCCTACGTGAAGGGCACGACCAAATGGGTGACATGTTGGAATTGGGCAGGAGGAGCCTGAACTGGGAGTGACAGTGGCTTCAGTTGATTGCTCCCTCCCCAGAGCAGATTCATGAGCTTGCTTGGACTGGGACGCGCCCCTGGCCGGGACCCAGTGAGCTGTCCCAAATCGATTCCCTGTGCCTAGCACACACTAACGGGGTGAAGGCCCCTGAAGTTTGGCTAGCCTGGTGGGGAGGGGCAAGCATACACAGCCCCTGCTTACACCTCAGTGACAAGAGCAGTCAGGAGAGGGTGGAGGTCCCTTGCCAGCATGCTTCAGGGGAAACGTGGCCAACAGGGAAGGGGGCTGGGACCTGCACTGTAACCTGCATGGAGGAAGCCAGGGCAATGACAGGAGAGAGAGGCAGGAGGAGGCCCCCAGCCCAGAACTATGGGAGCACTGATCCAGGAGTGGGAAAAACAAGGGAGACTGAGGACAGCAAACACACAACATCAGACATGGCTTCAATGGACATTAAGAGATATCTTTGGGACCTTGTAGATGAGCTCAAAACTGAAATATTAAATCAGGTAAAGCAAGATATGAGTAGAGTAATAAAAGAAATGCTTTCAGGAAGCATCTCTCAGGATGATGCAGACAGAAGAAGGGAGGAACACAAAAAAAGGAGAGAAACGCTCAATAAAGAATAGAAAGAAAATATAGAATACATGAAGCAGATTCAAAGTGACTACCAGGAAATTAAAAACTCCACTGAAAGCTGGCAAAACACCTTAAAAGAAACTAAGGATAGACTATCAAAACTTGAAGACAAGTTGGCAGTGTGTGATCATGAAAGGAAAGATTTCTTAAAAATAACAAGGAAACAAGCAGTAGCAATACAAAGGCTAGAAGATGACAAGAGAATCTACAATTTAGGAATAAGAAATGTGGACAAAGAAGCAGGAATACATACAGGTGAATTACAAAGGCTATTCATGGAAATAATTAAGGAAAACTTCCCAAGCATGGAAAAAGAAAATGACATTCGGTTATGTGAGGCATACAGAACTCCAGCCACCTACAACCAAAACAGATCTACACCCAGACATATAATAATCAAGATACCAGAAATTCAATATAAAAACAGAATATTAAAAGCCGTCAGAGAAAAGAAACAGATTACCTATAAAGGTAAGCCCATCAGGATCACCACTGACTTCTCAACACAGACCATCAGATCAAGAAGAGCTTGGAGCAAAATATTCCAAACCCTGAAAGAAAATAACCTCCAGTCCAGATTGATGTATCCTGAAAAACTGTCACTAGAAATTAATGGAGAAACAAGATGCTTGCATGACAAAGAGGAACTGGGGGCATTTG
>PVLA01008401.1:0-89268 GCA_004027455.1 Hydrochoerus hydrochaeris | reverse complement strand
CAAGTAAAACATACCCAAAGGAACTAAGCCATGTGAAACTGCCATTTTTGTACATCCAAGAGTCTATGATCAGTAATTTCTTATGGTTAAAGTTATTAATTAATGTCTTACTGGGTCCTGACCTAGATCCCCAATCTCCCAAACCAGTGTACAGAGGAAGTTTAAATAAAATGTGACAAGTTGTATGATTTTTTAGGGCTCCAGGAGGGTCAAAACCCTTTAAGCTCGAGACTCCGAGGGCTAAGACAAAGGCTTCTCTGGATCAGTCCACTTTTAATAGGTCCAAGGACAAAAGACAGAGAAACTGAGGAAAGTGCAGGCAATGAGCAGGACCTCGGGAGTCACTTCAAGGACGTCTCCAAGTAATGAATCAAGTCAATTCAGTAGCACTGTCTTATCATGAAGACATGGTAGGAGTGACAGTAGGAGTAATTCCTGCAGCTACAGTCTCTATCTGCTTAATTGATGTCTGAGCCAAGTGTCTGCAGCTGTGGCCTTATCTTGCCCTTTGAGGTATCTCTGGCCTCACAGGCCACTACAAGACTCAGCCAGGACCAGTGATTCATAGAGGTTCACTTACTATGAATCAGCTCCTATAGCCAAGCAAGGGGCCTACGTCTAGGACAGACTCACAGATAAACATAGAAAGCCAATTAGTAAAATTTAAATCCTGCTCAGAGTCACTTTGTAGTGGTCTCCAACAATGTCTGGATTTCGTGAAAACTACTAAGTCTTTTTTTTCTCTCTATAGCAGAGCTCATCAGAGCCATCTATAATTATGTCACCCTCCCCTATGATTTGACAGCTAGGAGGAGTGACTACGATAGTAGTAACTTCATTTTTTTTTTTTTACATTTACAAAGAAATAATCTTATCAGGAGGATTGTTTCTTTGTTTGTTTCTCGAAGAAAAACAGCAATGAGGCAGAGTTCCAGATATTTGCTGCATTGAAGATTCAGGTCTTCTGTTCTTTGACAGAATTTGGACTTCATCCTTGAATGCCAAAGCTTTGAGATCAGAAACATATCCCCCAGCCCTCCTGGCCTGTGCCAGAGTAACTGTGACTAGTGCTGTTCAATTTTAGTAAAAGCTGAATATGTTACTAAGACCTTGTGAGAGCCTGAGGGTGTCCCTTCTCTCAGGGTTAATTTACAAATCCCAATTAATATTGATACATGCTTATATGTTTTATCTGTTATGATTCAGTGCTTGTCTGGAAAAATATGAAGTATAAAGAGATAAAAAGACTTCACAGAAGGACCTGCACCCCATATGTTAAAAAGAAGTACACAATTATAGTAAATATTAAAGCATGGTACTGAAGCAAAATAAGAGCTCATTCACACAGCTGAAAAAGGACAGAAACTTAAAAATAGAAATAGAGTGCACTACTTATTATGTACAGTAATGCTTAGGACTTTTTCAAATACTAGTGAGAGAAGGGATTATTCAACAAGTTTTATTAGAACCTATAAAACAAATTTCTTGAGGAAAGTTAACATTTAAATGTAAACAATTAAATTTAATAGTAGATCATGTCATTTGGATTTATGTTACAGGGAAGAGTAAGGAGAAACCCGGTGTGTACAATATAAATAGGCACACACATGGTATGGCTTTGGTCAGTAGTGTAGTAAAATATAAGCATTTGGAAGTAAAAAAAAAAATTCATGAAATGAATTACAGTAATCTAAAAAAAGATTATGTGAAAGTAAAAGATTGGTAGATTTGACTACAAAGATAAAAACACATGTGTATACATATATGTTATATTCCTTAAAACCAGTAAAACACACCCAGAGAAAAAACAGAGGTAGGCAATTCATGAATAAAATGTTAAACCTAAAAACATAGTATATTCTTTGCAACATAAATAATTAAAGTAAATGCTATTTTCATTTAATTTAATTTGAAAAATTTAATTTAATTTTATTTAAAAATGTGAAAATGAAAAAGATTAGCAAATGTGCCAGGCTGAAGTGGGGTATACATTCACACAGCTTTTTCAGTCATGTTATTTCCACTGCATGGATGAAAATCCTGAGGTTTTCAGAGGGAATTCACCTAATGCTCCATAACTTATGAAGAAACAGTGGCTTTTCATTCCATTCTAACCAGTTTTAAAGCCCACTAATTGCATCAAAGCCTTCAGAATCTCCCTCCTTTTGCCTCCAAAACAACATTATTAACACCCAAAGGACATAAACAGAAATGAACACAAAAGTGTATGTGCCTTACCACTAGGGAGAATAGAAAATAAGTTGCATAAAGTTCCTTAGTAGGAATTGATTAACAAATGATGACAATTTGTAGTTTTTTCTTTTCAATTTTTATCAGTCCACATTTGCAGTACACAATGATTGCATTCCTCACAGGAAGGTGGTAATGAGTACAACACTCCTTCATTCATTTTTTACTCCCTTCTTCTTCCCTCCCTCTGTCATTTGGTCTTCTTCTTTTTTGCAAAATATTTGTATCCAGATTTCTTACTCTTGTTTACTTTGCTTTTTATTTATATTTTGGGCTTCTTATATAAGAGAAACCATGTGATATTTAAGCTTGTGAGTCTGATTTATTTCACTTCACATTATGGTCTCAAGGGTCATCCATTTTCCTACAAATAATTTAAATTTATCTTTCATTGTGGCAGAATAGTGCTTCATTGTGTATGTACTCCACATTTTCTTTGTCAGTTCATCTCTTGATGGATATATAAATTGACTCCAAGATTTACCTATTGTGAATTATGCTTCTATAAATATAGGTTTGCATGTATCACTATGATATAATATAACATATTTAACACTTTCCAGAAGATATCTAAAAAAGGAAGAGCTGGGTCAAATGGAATTTCCAGTTTTAGTTTTTTGAGGAATCTGCATACTGATTCTCATAATAGAATGCAGTTTAAATACAGTACTGTGCCTTAGAAAGATAACAACATGGAGTAACCATCATATAATATAGTTAAATTGAAATGGTTTAAAATCATCTTACAGACCTGGGATCTTGGTTACTCTTGAGAAGGTCAATAGTGATGGCTACATGGGGCTCATATTTCTGAATGACAACTGGGTGCTTGCTGGCTGCCCTCCTGACAGATGGGCAAGACATGAGGGTGCCACGGGACCCCTCACAGCAGACATAAGTATGTTTGAAGCAGACTGGATCCCAGATGGTCACGTCAACAGCTTTCAGGGAAGCAGGCTCTGAAAAACTGGATCAATATGCACATATAATGTATGTATATGTGCACAGTAACATAGCTTTAAATATTCTATAGTGATTAACTCTGTAACTCCTAGGAGAAAGTACCAATCAGAAAAACATTTGTGATAGTAACCATAAAGCAGAAATAATAAACATAGTAGAATTTAGGTGTTGATTAAAAGCCAGGTTAGGCTTAGAGTTAGGCTTCTCTAGTGTCTTGGGGTTTTTGTTTTCCTGGTAAGTATACCCTTAAACTAAAATGTATGCATCTTTTGAGGAGCTCACCATGGCCGATCAGTGAGCAACAAAATACAAAGCCTCCCAGGAGAAACAACTCATATGCCAGAATAAAACAACCTGCAGAGACCCAGACAGAGGGAGATGGATCTTCTTAACACAGGAAGAAATTAAAATGTAAAAAAGCTCATCAGATATGAAGTCTCAGGGCTACAATTGGAACAGCTGAAATTACTGGACATGGCGTTTTCACTGCGACCCGCCAAGTTTACACCGGCCTGAATGCAGGCAGAACTACCCAAACTTGTTCTCGCTGCCACTCACAGAAACTACAGCTGTGCTGAAGTCAGGGGTTGGTGAGCCCAAAAGAGAGCAGAGCCGGTGAAGTGACCTTCATTAATCCATGGTCAGTGCTGGGAACGAGACCCCCCCCATGGGAAGGGTGTGACCAAATGGGTGACATGTTGGAATTGGGCAGGAAGAGCCTGAATTGGGAGCAACAGTGAATTCAGTTGGTTGCTTCCTCCCCAGAGAAGATTCATGGGATTTGCTTGGACTGGGTCCTGCTCCTGGCCAGGACCCAGTGAGCCCTCCCAAATCAATTCCAAAAACCTAGCATGCTCTAACCTGGTGAAGGTCCCTGAAGTTTGGCTGGCCTGGTGGAGAAGGGCAGGAATATGCAGCCGCTGCTTACACCTCAGTGACAAGAGCAGGCAGGAGAGGGCGGAGGTCCCCTACCAGCATGCTTCAGAGGAAACGTAGCCAACAGGGAAGGGTTCTGAGACCTGCACTGTAACCTGTGTGGAGGAAGCCAGGACCACAACAGGAGAAAGAGGCAGGAGGAGGCCCCCAGCCCAGAACCCTGAGAACACTTATCCAGGAGAGGGAAAAACAAAGGAGACAGAGGGCAGCAAACATGCAACATCAGACATGGCTTCAATGGACATTAAGAGATATCTTCAGAACCTTGTAGACGAGCTCAAAACTGAAACATTAAATCAGGTAAAGCAATACATGACTAGAGTAATAAAAGAAATGCTAAGCATCTCTCAGGAAGACATAGGCAGAAGAAAGGAGGAACACACAAAAAAGGAGAGAAACATTCAATAAAGAATATAAAGAAAATATAGAATACATGAAGCAGATTCAGAGATTACCAGGAAATTAAAAACTCCATGAAAACTGGCAAAACTCCTTAAAAGAAACTAAGGATAGACTATCAAAACTTGAAGACAAGTTTGCAATGTGTGATCATGAAAGGAAAGATCTCTTAAAAATAACAAGGAAACAGGCAGTAACAATACAAAGGCTAGAAAATGACTAGAGAATCTCTAATTTAAGAATAAGAAATGTGAACAAAGAAGCAGCAATACAAACAGGTGAATTACAAAGGCTATTCATGAAAATAATTAAGGAAAACTTCCCAAGCATGGGAAAACAAAATGACATTTGGTTATGTGAGGCATACAGAACTCCAGCCACCTAAAACCAACACGGACCTACACCCAGACATATAATAATCAAGATACCAGAAATTCAATATAAAAACAGAATATTAAAAGCCATCAGAGAAAAGAAACAGATTTCCTATAAAAGTAGGCCCATCCGGATCACAACTGACTTTTCAACACAGACCATCAGATCAAGAAGAGCTTGGAGCAAAGTATTCCAAGCCCTGAAAGAAAATAACCTCCAGCCCAGATTGATGTACCCTGCAAAACTGTCACTAGAAATTAATGGAGAAACAAGATGCTTCCATGACAAAGATGACAAAGAAGAACTGGGCGAGTTTGTGACCATCAATCCAACCCTACAGAGAATACTGAAGGACATTCTAGAGAGAGAAAAAAAATACCAGGATTTTAGGAACAGTGGCAGAAAGGCCTCAGTGAGCAGGGCAGGCAGTAGAATGAAGGAGAAAACTAGACAAACAAAGGCAGAAAAATAGCATAGCAGAAATGAGGCAGAGAAGGATGGCTAGAATCTCTAACATAGATGGCCTTGATACACTATATTGTTAATAGTGCACCAGGATTTAAATACCACATTACTCACACTACTCTGCTTAGATGTATTATATTCTGTTCCAGTCATTCTACCTGTACTAGATTTGAGGGCACAGACAGTTATCCTGAAAATAATGGATATAGTACGGTAATCATCCTTAATTTCCTATTCACTTAATCTAAAGCTCTGTATAACCCACACTGTTTTACCATGACTGATCGTAATCAAAACTGGTTTGTTGGATTGCTGTTTTGCATTGGTAGATTCTATTCAAAGCTGTTGTGATTGATAGTATCAAGTCTGAGAGTATAGGCAGCTGCACTGAAGATGACAAGATCCACTAGAATATCCACTATGGTTTGATTATTACCTGCCTTTGAAGTTTTATACTGTCTACAATGTTTTTTTTTACTAATATTGTTATGTACTGCTATATTCAATTATACTACTATATTCAATTATGCCTGGATGATATAGACAATTCTATTGAAGATAACAAGAAACAACACTGTAATCATTGTAGATCACCTTGTACTGTGATTTTATGAGACTTTTTGATTTCATGTTTTTATAGGAATTTGTTTTGTTTTGTCTAGCTATGTTTTGTTTTTCCCTCTAATACAGAAAGGATAAAAATACATGTAGAGACTCATGCATGCCTAGCTGTTTACAGTCTCACTGTTTGAATATTGCCCATTTGGTTGCGCCCTTCCCATGGTGGGGTCTCATTCCCAGCACTGACCATGGATTAATGAAGGTCCCTTCACTGGCTCCACTCTCCATTGGGCTCACCAACCCCCGACTTCAGCACTGCTGTGGTTCCTGTGAGTGGCAGCAAGAATGATTTTCAAACTTGGTGGGTCACCACGAAAACACTGTGTCCCATAATTTTTAGCTGTTTCAGTTGTAGTCCTGAAGTATTTGACAAACTTTTTATGTTTTAATTTCTTCCTGTGTCAAGAGGATCCATCTCCCTCTGTCTGGGTCTCTCCAGGGTGTTTTATTCTGGCATTGAGTTGTTTCTCCCAGGAGGCTTTGTATTTTGTTGCTCACTCATCGGCCATCTTGACTTCTCCCTCAGTTTTAATTTTTATCCCACTGACTTTGTGAACTTTGATGACACTCCTGACCAAATGTGACACACCAAGATGAAGTTTGGCACAAAAGAGAGAGAGAAAAAAAAAACCCTTTTCATAAATTAGGCTTTTTGAAAAATTTAAAATATGAAAAAAATAAATACTTCTATAACCAGTCTGAAACAAACTCATGATTTCAAGTTTCTTGCCCTTTGGAACCTAACTTGAGAAATGCTTTTCCTAGTGAGATGCCTTCTGTGTAGTCAGCCTGCTGTGGGCCCAAACTTGGCTTCACTGTCTACCATCTCCCTAGCCTTCCTGCCCAAGCCCTGTGGTTCAGGGTTGAGTCATTCTACCAGAATGTTCTCTCCTGATGCAGTTTCCCATTCACTGCTGTGGACGTGCTTGCAATTTCAGGGCAGCACTGGCCTCCCCAGGAAAGTGTAGACGTGAAGCTCCTATCCTCCATTTCTGCTGGAGCCAGATGGGAAGGCTCAGGACTGTGAGGGGTAAGAGGCATTACTGAAGAAGGTGGGTGCTTCTGTTCATCCCTACCACCCCCCTCCGAATCTAGAACTTTGGTTTTGAAAATACATTTCTCACTTACGTAATATAAGAGTCATCCAGGATTGTTGCATGAAAATGTTGATTCCAGAATCCTTTCCCAGAAGACCTGCTGTAGTTGGATGAGGTGATTTCCTTAATAAATATTTCTGATCATTTCCAGTGATTCTTTTTTTTTTTTTAAATTTTTTTCCCCAGCAATTCTTATGAAGCATAACATTTGAAAAACAATGCAAAGATTTACTGTGATTTATTTCCAGTGTTTAGGGCTCAAGAGTCAAAGTTTCCAAATGATCCCAAACATTATCATGCACAAATAATACTATTGTGGAGAATAGTATAGCACTTTGTAAAATCAATCATGTGCATGTCACTGAACTTAAAGTAGCAATACTATACTTACAAAGAATTTTTAAAAATAAAGCAAAGTATGTGAAATAAATGTAAAAATCTGATTTTTCAATTAGCAGTAATGGCATTTTGGAAAAACCTCATTGGTTTATCAGCAACCTGATTTTTATAGGCTACTCTACTGTACACATACAGTACATATAAAAATCTACCAGTACTGGGGGTCTCACACCACTGGGGCCATTCATTCTAAGATCAAACTACTTCTTCACATACATAAAATCTACCATTGCACAAATGTACAATTCAGTTGTCTTAAATTCACATTATTATGCAATCACCACTATGATCTATTTTTCAGAACTTTATCATCATTCCCAACTGAAACTGTACTTAAACAGTAATTTTCATATCCATCCTTAGCCCCCAGCCTCTGGTAACTAGTAATATACTTTCTGTTTCCATAAATTTTACTGTTTTAGATACCTAGTATTTACTTGGAAGTGGAATCCCACATTTGTCCTTTGGAGTCTAGCTTAGTATATAATTTCTTCAAGGTTCATCTCCATTGTAGGAAATATTGGAATCTCCTTCCTTTTAAGATTGAATTATATCCCATGCATCAAGTCACCACATTTTGATTATTCATTTCATTTTGAGTATTCACTTGTCAATAGACACTGGGATTATATCTACCTTTTTCCTATTGTGGGCAGAGCGGCTATGAATGTGGATGTGAAATTATCTGTTCAAGTCCCTGCTTTAGGAATCTGTTTTTGATTGTTATAAAAAAAATCATTCATCATATTCTGATTTCCTGATGTGCCATTAGCATAATGGGAGTATATATGAATCTTCATATTTCGTAGATAAAGAAAAAGTGAATTTCAGAAATGCCATGACTTAGCACAGAGCTAGTTGAATGAGGTTCACTTTTTAACAGGTTCAGTAACACAAGTCAAATGAGTCATAACTAATGATTTCAGCCAGTGTGATGCCTTCATCCTGATGCAAACCAGAAGCCCTTGCAGGATGACAGCTCTGTCTTTTCATTTGTATGTTGCACAGGCTGAACATAACATGTAGCAGGCCCTCAAAGTCTACAGAATTAAAATTCCAAGCACAAACCCACGTGCAATGCCCATGTGAGGATGTGTTGGAGGAAATTGTGTTCATATTGTAATATGCAGAGACAGATGTCTGTATTATCCTGGAGATGCCTGATCCCCGTGCCTTCGCACACGGGTACCTCCAACCTGCAGACACTGGTGAGAGCTGGATCCACCTCTGGGCTGCAAATCAAGCTCCTTTCAGATGCCCAGAGACTTCCAGCAATCTCAGCCATTTAGCACGGGCACGTGCGCGCGCACGCGCGCGCGTGCGCACACACACACACACACACACACAGCCTTGTGCACAACATGATGTAAAAAGTTTGAAAAGCACAAAGGCTAGGCTAGCAAAATGGAGCTTGGGAAAGCCAGGAGGGGATGGAGGATACTGAAATGGTTTATCCTTAACTTCTGGCTGCATGTAAATCTCCACTGGAATTGAAAGGACAAACGGTACCCAGCTTGCCTGCCCATTCAATCCAGTGAGAATTTCTGGAGAGTGGATCACTGATTTTAGTATTTGTAATCAGTGCAAGCAGGGCTCAGAACTAATGTTGCTAACCAAGGCAGACAGGAGAACAGACATTCACAAACAAAGAAATATTTTATAGTAGGAACTGCTTTTTGTTCCCCTCTCCAGTACTGGGGGTCTCACACCACAGGGGCATTTTAACATCAGGCTACTCCTTCAGCCCTTTCTATTTTTTATTATGAGACAAAGTCTTGCTAAATTGCCCAGACAGAATGTGTACTTGCAACCCTCCTGTTTCAGCCTCCCACCGTGCTGAGATTGCAAGTGTGTGCTAGGGCACCCTTGAGCCTCTCTTGAATGGCCTGCAGTCAGCTCCAGGGGAACTCTTTTGGAGGGCTGCAGAGGGCCGTGTGTGCTGACAGTGCTGTGCAGAGGCGTTCCTCCATGGCTGGGTCATTCCTGAACCCATATTTCTTTCTCTTTGCTGCCACTCTTGACCCAGGCTCATTGTTCCCGCAGAGGAATTTGGCAGAGTGGAAAAACCCAGAAACAATTACAGGTGGTTCTGTTTCTCTAAAGCACAAGCTTGAGCTCTAGGGGAACACGGTAACCCCCAAGGGAACATTGCTGGGCTGTAGGCTGCACAGGGCCTCCGCAGGCCTTGGACAAGTTTCCAGGGCCTCAGTGTGGCCTGGATGTCATCATGAGGCTCAGAACTTGTGCACCATGTTAACAGGAACAGTGGACATTGGAATGGGCAATTCTGTGTTCATTGACCAAAGCCCAGATTGTCCCCTGCCTTGTCCCTTACCCTCTACTCAGAATGCCTTAATAGTGTACCAGGACTTTGCTCTGGGGTAAGAGTGGGAGACACCCTCCCCCCAACAAAGGAACTAAAACTACTTCCTCCTTACTTTGGTTGATTCGGGACCCAGAACATGATACTAAATTGCTATGAAACAATAGAAGATTTATGCTTTGTGCTCTTAAGTTATTGGACTGAGATTTATACCTGAGCACTGACAATTTTTAAAAAATTAAGTAAGTCATAAACTATTAAGAGAAATTGGAGGTGACAAAATAGGAATTAGCTGTACCATAGCACCCTGTTATGCTTTTTTTTATGACATTCATCACATAGAAATAAAATTGACTATAGATCTATGATTTTCCCATCAGTTTGAGGCTTTTGAGGGCTGTTTCTTACTCAACTTTCAGTACTTAGTTCTAGGCCTGGAACAAAGGAAGCTATTAACGGATGACAAGCTAATGCACGGCACAGGGAGGAGACTGTGGAGGAAACTCAGAGTAACAGAGAATCTCAAACCTCACTGCATGGACAATTTTAATGGTTAACAAACAGGTAACTGCAGACGGAAGTACAGGTAGGCTTCCCAGCCGGAGTAGTAGTATTTCTGTCATCATAATTCGTAAGATGATTTCTTGCTCATATAGACACTATCAAATGTTTTATAATAAATTGCAATATGTGGTATTCCATCGTATGTAGTATAGATTGTGGTGCAGAGCAAGGTTGATGATTAAATTACTGAAGAAAATGACACAGATTTATTTCATAGAGTTTCTTTTTCTTTTTTTGGTACCGGGGATTGAACTCACGACCTTGCGCTTGCAAGGCAGGCGCTTAAGCCACTGAGCTAAATCCATAGAGTTTCTTTATGAGATCCTAAACACTGAAGCGATTACATTGAGCCCTCTGAAGAACAATATTACATCAGAACACTTTGTACTTACATCAACATCATGATGGATGGTCAGTATCCTGGGGCCAGGCAGGAAGAGGGACCAGGGTAACTCTGACCACTGGCCGAATCATGGCCTGATGCAGTGGTCTGCCATGCAGACGGGTAAGGCTGGCATTGCTAACCTCTTGTGTGCACAATCCCGGCACCTTCCTAACCTGCTCAGGACAGATGTCTCCTCTGTAAATAACTGCATAACAAACTAAGTGAACAAACTATTTCAGTCCTGATTGAAGAAGGCTTACTAATGTCTTGTGGTGTAGCTAAAGTTACATGGGTTGTCCTGTAAGACACGAGGGAGATTCAAACTTGGTTGAATAATCGTCCTTGCAAAGTTCAGATAAAGTTAAACTGAATCTGGGGAAACATCTCTCATTTTAGCTCTGAATCATGTTTTCTTTAATAGCATTATCAATGACTTAGCTAAATAAACAAATACTTAAAAGCATCTGAATCTGAGTACAATATATTTTTATCTTGTTTATGCCTATAGTTATAACATTACTATGAGGTAAAATGTGAAAGCTATAAAGATAAATATTTAATGCCACAGGGTTTAAACATATATGCTTTAATACTGTGAAGATATACCACACGGTTATATTTACATTTTTTTACTCCTATCACTTTTCCCAATACCAAAATAATTTTCCTATGTCTTCAACTTTTTAAAGTGTAATTTTGAATGTACCACATTCCAATTTATGGGAGCATAATTTAATCAGATCATCTCCAAAGTTTGAGAGTTTAAATAAACAATATGTGATGATCTCTTTTATCCTATATGGTTCTAGGGTTATTTTCAGAAATAATGAGGAAAAAGTCAAAAGGTATTACTGTTTTTGATGGGTTTTTTTGTTGCTTTGTTTTGTTTTTACCAAACTGCTTTCTAGAATGATGTCACTGTGTACACTGATAGGAATGTTTGTATCTGCATTGCTCAGTTTTGTAGCTCCTAGCTACGTAAGGTTACTGGGCACTGGAAGTGTGGGTAGTGTGACTGAAGCAATGGTCATTTAATTTTATTTAATTTTAATTTAAATTCAGAAAGGCACATGGCTATTAGAGCTGACAGTACAGGGAGACAGTGTCTGTCTCACTAAAGCTTTAATTGCAAGAGAAATGTGACAGAACTTCTTAGGGTCCACCTGTCAGACTTCACCAATGGGGTGTGCGCAAGATCATCACTCGTAGCCTGGGGAATTTTGTGGCAACTAGAGCCCATGATGTCCAGTCCCCGAAAGGGGATGATCTGATAGGATTTTTGGTGCAGATACCCTTGGGAGATAGCACAGAAGATACCTCAGGGGCACAAGCTGTATTCAGACTTTGAGAGTCCCCAAGCAGAACCAAGTTTAGGAATCTACAGTGGTGGGAGTCTAATTAACTTTACTGTCCTACTTTCCCATTTCTCATTTTTCCATTCCTTTTCTAGTATATTTTTGAACTTGAGTTCTCTAAGGATGTGCTTCTTGGGAACCAAAATCAAGAGGGTTTCCATTTCCAAGCTCACCTACTTGCTGGCATGATTGGAAACAGTATTCTGGAAGCAGAGAAGATAAGAGTGAGTCATGGAGACAGATAACTGAGGTCTAGATCTCGGCTTTGCTCTGGGTAGATATATATGATTTTGGAGAAACTATGTCCCCCAAACCTCAGAGTCCTCATCTGTGAAAAGAAAAGATAATAACTGTGCCTAGCTCCTAGGACAGTGGTAGTATACAAAAGCAATTAACCAAATCCTGGCCCTTAGCATTTATTAAAATTTTATTTTATTGTTTCCCTTAGTAATGGTGTGTAATGAAAGGGGCATGAAAACTATTTGCTATGTGAGTCGTCTTTGATTATGACAAGCCAGAATACCTTTCAAGATGGTTCTTGGAAATTGGGCTGGTGGGAGAGTAAAGAGAGCATGTCACAGATGCGGCACAAGCTTCAAGTTATTTACCGTGTGACACCAGGTGAATCTACGGTGTTAAGTCTGGGAGCAGCAGCCTGAGCGTGGCTGGAAGCTTCAGGAGAAGACAGTGCTATGACTTTCCCAAGCCACAGAGAACCAGGGCCACAGTCCTCCACGAGGCGGCCTCTGCTTCAGAGAGCAACTATGTGGCCCGGGATCTCCAGGGTCAGCCTCACTCTGGCCAGCTGCTTGGCTATGCATTCTGGAGACCCACACAACCAAACTCAAGCATTATAATTTCACTAGGAAGACTCACAGAATGCATCACCAGTGCAATACTTGTGATTCGGTTTTACCACAACAAAACAATGCAAATTAAATTCAGCCAAAGGGAGAGAAATGTAGGGCAGTCTGAGGAATTATCACACTCACAAGGCTGGTGAGTCACCCAAGCTTCAATGTCCAGAGTGCTTTTGGGTTCTCATTCATGGGGCATCCTTCAGAGAATCACAGCAGAGATACTCATATCACTTGGGAAAATCTCGGAATGCAGACATTGTCTTCCCAAAATAAGAGCCACCTGAGTTCCTATGGTCTAGCGAGTAATTGGATCGTGAGATCATTAACCATTGTGAACGAAGGTCATATGGTCCTTATGCTTCCTAACTACTCTGAATGCTTTTGGTTTCAAAGGCTAACAGAAAAATAAATATGAAGGAAACTCTATCATAGCCACAACCTATTGAGTCCTTGAACTCTTCAGAAACTACCCAAGAGATAGGCTGCCACCTTCCATATGGCTTAGTAAGCCCTGGTGCAGGACAAGGAAGATGTACAAAGCTTCTTTATAATCCACAATCAACTCCACTTGAAGTTTTCTACATCCAAGAAATGGTAGAGCATCTCTTGGGAGGTTGACCATATGCAATATAGCAAATGGGGGGGATTTCCTTCTACCGTCTCTTTGAAGGCAAATATTGTTATCACTGTTTGCTTTGTTCTGATTAATTGTATTGCTCTATTCAATATTCTGCTTTGATAAGTTCTATAATGTTCTCTATTTGGTTTGACTTTGCTATGCCTAATTGAAAGAACAACTATTATGAAGACAACGAGATACACTAGGGCACCTATTACTGTTATCCCGGTAACCTGTTGTGATGTTCTGTACCAATTTCACTACACTGTCTCAACTGGCTGTGTTCTGTCTTGTTCTTTTGTATTTCACTACTTTAAAAAAAAAAACCCAAAACACAAAAAACTAAACAACAACAAAAACAATAAAACATGAGAAAACAAGGTAATAAAATAAGTCCAAAAACTCCCAACTCCACCAAAGCTGATCCATGGGGCACGGATGAAGAGAAACTCAAAAACAAAACAACGGAATTATGTAAGGTGATTAAAAAGGAAATAGCAACAACAAAACAGATCAGTAAGGGACTGAGCAAGCTGGAACAGGATACAACTAAACGGATAATCGACTTAAAAAGCAAAAGTAGGAAAAGAATATAATGCTCTAAAGGATATAACTCTAAATGATATAACTGCATGTATGTTTAAGTGTGTAGGATTGATAACCATGTTACTAAGTTTTTGTTGGCTTGTTGAACAGAACTGTTTGCAGTTTCACTGTTTGAATGTGCACTTTGTATGCTTTAATTTTGTAAGTTGAACAACTGTTTCTAAGAGGACAATATGTAATTTATCAACTAGTGATTTCTTACTGTTTTTTTAAAATTCTGTATTATTTCTACCCTTTTTTCTGTTTTGTTTTTTCCCCTCTTTAAATAAAAAAATTTTTAAAAAAAAGAAATGGTAGAGAACAAAACTGAAATATTTCCCTCCCCTGACCTCTCTAAGAGAAACAAACACCTGTAATCAAAATCTGTCTGCTTGTGTCTGAAATCCACTTGGGGTTTACACCAAGTTGAGGAGGGAATTTACTTTCACAGAACACCTAGTGCTGACCTTTCCCATTGGGACGAGGAACCACAACAGTCCAAAAAGTTACTCTTTGTCAATTTTCCTGGGACTGTAGGTTATACGGGTTGGTTTTGATTCGCCCTATGAAAGCTGGATGTTTCATTTTGGTACAAGTCCTTGAGCACTAGATAACCTTAGCTATTTGCCTTGATTGCTGATGATCCTTGAGGATTTAAATTCCAAGCAAAAAATGGAAAGGATTTGATTTAAATTTCAGATTAACAAACACTTCCCGCTGTCTTCCCGGCAATCTAGCAATGTGAATGAAAGTAAATGAAGTCATCGAGGATCCCGAGTAGAGTGAGACTGCGCGTCAGGCGTCTGGTAGAATCTCTGTTCAACAGTGATTAGTTAGGAAGGAATCACTTTAAAAAGCAAGATTGGCTGAGAGGTGACATTTGGCCTCCTAGATATGCTAGGGTTTTTTTTTTTATTCTAAACCTTGAGTGAAACCATTTGCCTTCTATTACCATGAAAGCTGACCTGTTCAGAGTAGGATTAATCTAGTGCTCAAGACATAAAAGCCAACTTTATTTTAAGCACTAATTCTATGAAGCAGTACTCTTTAATATAAGTGAACTCTTTTGCAGTAAAGACCACATTGCTTTCTTTTAAAAAGTAAGGCTTGGGGCTGGGGGTGGAGCTCAGTGTTAGATTTCTTGCCTATTATGTGCAAGATCTGGGTTTGATCCCCAGCAATACAGAGTAATGCTAGTAATAGTAATGATGATAGTAACAATAACAATAAAGTGGGATTTGTGAATAATCTTTCTATTGCCTGTACAACAAAAATACAATGTATACATTCATAAGGTCATTCCCCTACTAGATTAGGGGGTGGTACTTTGAGGGTTCTTTCCAAGTCTTTGTTGTCTCAAACAAAGAATTGGACACAGCATACAGAAGAGGCAGTGAGGTTGTAAATTTATTGAAAGTAGAAAATCGATATGCTCTACAGGGCAAGAGTGGGCTAGTGAAAAGGCCCTCAGTTCCCCTGAGGGTAAAGTGAAAGGAGTGTTTCATATCCAAAATACCTACATTGACTTTTCTCATGCAGATAAGGCATTGGTACATTTATCCAATCAAAACTTCACTTGATCTCACTCCAGTTGTAAATGAAAGATCATAAACAGTGTCTTTTGATGGGTTGTACCCACATGCAAATGAAGGATCATTAATAGTATCTTCTGATTGGCCCTCCAAACAGTGCTAGAGTCAAAAAAAAAAAAGACTTAAAATAGCACTCTTCTGACTTTTCCACCATGTTCAGGAGCCATAAACCTGACATCATTTTGGGTCCTGTGTTCTGCATATGCATCCTCTCTTTTTAGGAAACATTTCTCACAACCTGTGAGCTGTGGTTTTTCATGACCTTTGATACATGCAATAGGTTTTTTGGAACTCAGGTTTGTTGCTTAATTATATCTAAGTATAAATATGAGTGTGTCCTTCTATTGCTATGATTTAGATGTGCTTTGTCCCTGAAAAAATTCACATTGAGATTGAATTGCCATTGTGGCAGTAATGGGAAGTGAGCTCTTTAGGAGATAATTAGGTAGTTGCTAAGAGGAGTTAAGCCCTTCCTCATGGGAATGAGTTTTAATTCTTGAGGGTCTGAGTTAATTTCCATGACAGGGGTAGTTTTAAAGCAAGGCTGTCCCTCTCATGTTGTTCCTTCTGCACAGGTCCACCTGCCCTTCTCCTTTCTGCCTTGAGTTGAAGCAGCACAAGGCCCTCACTGGAAGCCAAGCAGAGGTGAGTACCATGTTCTTCCTGACCTCCAGAACTGTGACCAAATTAAACTTCAATTCCCCATAAACCACTAGATCAAAGCTGTTCTGATCTAGCAACAGAAAACAGGCTAAGACATCTCTCAAAATATCTATATTCCTTAAGTATCTATAGGAAAGAATCCTTTCATGTGCAGATTGCAATTACAGGAATTTTTAACAGCTCTAGGGATTACATAATGTTCCCTGATTATGAACTGAATTAGTTAACTTCCCATTTCTATACCAAATGCCTGACATAGTCAACTTATAATGGAAAAAGTTTTTGAAGTTTTCAGTCCAAGATTAGTTGGCCCTATGGCTCTGGGCCAGTGAAGAGGCTCTCTGTTAAGGCGGGAGGGTGTGGCTGAGCAAAACTGCTTATCACAGGGCCAAGAAGCATAAAGCAAACAAAACCCAGAAGAGTGAGGAGGAGGTGCCAGGGCCACACAGTACCCTTCAGGTGATTGCCCCAAAGACATACAATCTCTCATAAGGGCTCACTTCTCAATGTCTGTCACCAGATTTGTTCAAAAAGGTCCCCCAAAGAGGAAATGGGGACCTTATCTCACCCGCTCCATAGAATAGACTCTTTCACTTCATCACAGTAAAGCTAGTGAGAGGCACTGGCAGATTTATTAGGAAAAGGAAGAGAAAATAGGGAAGGGTTTCAGTTTGAGCAGCTGAAGAAGGCACAGCACTAATGCAAAAGCAAGGCCAGGTTTTGTGGGGTTTCTGGGGTGAGAAGGATCTGTTTGATCATGGTCTCAGTTTTGGTTTGCAAGACAGCTCCAGGGAAAGACCTCAGTGCTTGGGGTGGGGGGAATTGATCTTCACATAGTGGTTATTTCTGCTGGGTGTGAAACAGTCACATGAGATTCTGCTCTAACCCAAGGTATCCTTGGGTTTAGTGCTATAACTGGAAACTTCTGGATATAGTAATTTTTTTTTTACATGTGAGCCTTATTTATTGATGTCCTGAAGAGTGATGAGATAAATCATGTAAATTTAGGGCTAATTTTCCTTGTCTTCCAAACTTTTAGAAAAGATATTCCCCGAAGTATTAGCATATCCATAGGCAGGGCTGAACAATACTCTGACCCAAGCTTTAAGGTAATAAATGAAGATCAAGCTCTGTTCTGCTTTTAGTCACCTACTGGGCATCTGTAGACACAAGTGAGTAGTCATCGTGCTTTAGCAAAAACTTCATTTAAGTCCATAACTGCTTGTGATGGTTGATTGATGGTGCCAACTTCAGTAATGACCAGTAGATTGGTTCAGCATAGTTCTGGTTGTGGAAGACCCACCTTAGGGAGGATGAGCACCAGAGTGGCATAAAAAGGGAATGAAGAAGGAAGGACTGCTCTTGCTTCAGAGGCTTGGCCAAGCCCCAATCTCCTAAATGAGTGGAATGAGACCGGTAGTATGAGTTTTGGAGCATTCAGGAAGGTCAGAACTCTCTCTCTGTCTGTCTATTTCTCTGTCTCTGTCTGTCTGTATGTATGTATGTCTCTCTCTCTCTCATAAAGACAAAGAGCTCCACCAGACAGTCTCTATTTATTTGGTTTTCTAACAAAGGAAGGAGATACTGAGGCAAGCATGGAAACTGAGCAAGATCTTGGGAATCAGTTCAAAGGTATCTCCAAGCATTAAATTTTTCCAAAAGACAGAACTATATGATCTCGAAGGTTGGCAGCGCTATTGGAATGGGAATATCAGCACCCCATGTCCTCAGCTGCCTCAGCTGTGGTGTCATATGTGGTTGCTTCAGAGCGTGGTGCATATGCTCTTTTCCAACACAGCCAGAGACCCCTGTGTTCAGCAACCTAACCCTATACAGCCCGGTCTCCAACAGTTTTCTTCAGTCTTTGATTTCACCTTCGACATTGTCTCCTGGCTTCCACTGAAGACCCTTCAGTCTCCTGGATACAGACTCTCACGGGGTACCACACAGAGTTCCAGGCCTTTGACTGCATCCTTTGGATCCCCTGTGCACAGATAGACCTTTTACACTATTGCACACCCAACACTGTGGGCAACCATTGTAAAGCAATCTTGCACGTTCTTGTATATTTGTATATTTTATATTAAATCTGTTTACTAACCACCGACTGATATACCACCTCAGAGGAAACAGAGACATGCTTTCCTTGTGTGATGGATTAAAGCCCAGAGGTTTGGCCTCTGTCTCTGTGTGGTGTCTGATTATGTCATATCCACCATCTTCCAACAGCAATGCCTGGGAACCAAACCTTTTCCACATGGGCCTTTGAGGTACATCTGAGATCCAAACTGAGCATTAACAAACTCATACAACAAACCCTCGATGTAGGATCATTGATTGCTTTTTATTTATGTTTTGTTTTTGAGTCAGGGTCTTGCTATGTAGTGCAGGCTGGTCTTGAACTCACTGTGTAGCCCAGGTTGGTCTCTATCTTTCAGCAATCCTCATGCCTCAGGCTTCCGGAGTGCTGTGATGACAGGCGTGCACCACCACACTCAGCCGACTGGTTGCTTTTAAATAAATATAAAGCACATTTCACTATTTTTGGATTAAGATGTACTTAAATCAATTTAAAAAGAAATGTAAAGAAAACTTTTATTCCCAGTCTTGTCTCCATTTACCAAAGTTTCCTTGCGTACAAGTAACTTTTTATTCTACTACTTTATCTTCATTGCTGAATGCAAACAAACATGGCAAAGCAAATATATCTTGTTTTCTCATTTTGAGCACAGTAGTGAATCTATGCCCTGATGACCGTCTTTATTAATGATGAGTTTCGGGAGTGTCACAGCACAGCATCTCCTTATTCTTTCTGCAGCTGTGTGACACATTGTGTGAACACAGCTAAACTGTGCAAGCCTGTGTCTTAGGCTCCTCGGGGACTGATTCCACACTCTGACGAAAAGGAGTAACAGTGGCTGCTGCTGTGTGTGCCATTTATTTCAAGCCTGGGGATTTGTGAAATAAACTCCTCAGGGAGCAATTGTGGATCAAAATTAAATGCATTAGTCACTTTGGTAGAAATCTTGGTAGCATCTGCCTGAAAACCCTTGGTAGGCTCTTACCTTTTTTTTTTTTTTTTTTTAATGACTATTAGTAACAGGGAAAATGGTTCCTCACCCTCCCCCTTTCTTGCCACTGGAAGTTGCCAAACTGTGAGATTTTTTTGCCACTCTGAAGTTGTTAGCTGAAGTTTAGTTTCTCTTCACTTAATGGTAAAATTACCCATTACTCCATAGGTTGAAGATCATTTATTTTTATATGAAGTTCATATATCTTTTGTAGTTTGCTTGAGTATTTATACCCAATAACAAAGAAGCTTTATTTAAAATACATTTGTTAAAGCATAATTGATGCACAATAACCTGCATATTTTAAAAATGTACATTATGAATTCTGAAATACACATATGTCTCCATGAATATATGGATATCCACTTATCTCCACTTAAATTTTCATGAGATCATCACTCTCACCTTGAAAGTTGCAATCCTGGGTTATTTTCAAATCTACATAGCAAACCTCCCGCTGTTCTCCTGCCTTTTTGAGAAAGCACTCAAAAGCACTCATTTCACTCATTTCAGAGAGTGCAGAAGAGCTGTGATCTCGCTATCCATTTAGTTAATCTTTTTTGAAATTGTAATAGATGTTAAGAGAAAACAGAAAATATCGCTCTTTAAAGTGACAAATTCCTAATTTTGGCCCTATGATAAGAGTCCAGGAACAAAAAAATGTTTCTTTGGTGAGGTTAGTAAACTAGAATACATACATACACTCACACATATTTGTTCCTAGCAACATTCATAAGATGCTATAAAATGTAATTTTTATGCAAACTGTATAACTTGCCCATATGCAATCCCAGTGTCCTCTGGAAGAGCTAAGTTATATTGTATCCAATATTCTCTGCATTCTAATCTAATATAGGGCTGTTATTTTTACAAGTGCCTTTTACAAACCAATTCCACATTTTTGTGCTGAGCTTGAAAATAATAGTTTGATTTTGCACTATGCTTAAACATTGTGGTCAGTTTCAGATTTCATAGCAGTATCATTGATGTAAAATTTTCTCTAAAGTTTCTGTTCAGTCCTTATACTGCAGAAAGGAGTTTTCTACCACACCATGACCTGAGCTTTGCAAAACAGCTCAGGCTCTATGCAATTGTGATGTCACTAACTAAAAAGACCTTGGGGCTGGATGCAGCCAGTTGTTTCCTTAAAAGTTAAAGGAAATACAATTACTTCTTAATATATGAAAGCGTTTACACGCAAAATGTGGTTAATGTCTTCCAATTACAAAGGAGAGGCTACTTTTTATTAGTATATAAGAGTAATAATAATGAGAGTAACAACTTTTATATTCCAAGAACAGTGCAAAATGCCTTTCCAGCATGTTATTGTAGGTATGAGAGCAATATTATATCCATTCTGTCATTGGATGTAGTGACATGGACACATAACTGACTAGTCAATAAATAAAATTACCGTTTTTTTTAATCCAGTGGTCAAATTGCCAATATACATAACAAAAAATTATTAAATCATTGATTTCTAGTTATGCTTTCAAAATATTGAAACTTAGTCCCGAGATGTATCTATTAAAATGTTAAGTAAATGTATTGTTTTATTTCTCTAGGTCTTTGTAAGTCACTTATAAGTTTTCCTTAATAGTGAAACACTTTCAACTATTTAGTTTTAAAAGTTTATGTTGTGGAAAATTAATTAAATTTAGTGTATTACACATAGGTATTAATGTCTGCACAACAGTCTGGAGTATAAGCCACTAAAAGACATCGAGTATGTTTGCCACATGCTAAACAAATTAAAGCTAAAAAAAGAAAGCAAGAGAATGATTGACATTAAAAATTACCCAAATCATTATGACTAGTTTATGTAATGGAATGGAATTTTCCAGTTACTTGTCTGTTTAATTACAGTGATATTGGTGTTGTATCATTAACATAAAAATTTTAGCCTGTTACCTTTTATCCGTTTTTGTTACATTTTTTGACTTTTCCTTTGACTGCAGATTTATGATTTGGAAAGACTTTTCTTCTGCATCCACCTGATATGGACACAAACAAGAAGTCTTCCCAAGAGAAGATTTAGCCATTTTTACTACATTGCAGTTGATCAGATATGGCTTGATTTTACCTAGCTTTGCAATCAACGGGAAACAACACCCCCTAAACAATGTATTTTAAAAATCACATAATTAAGGAAAACTTAACCAGTGGAGGCATTTCTGAATTCTCCAGATTGTACCTGAGTTCAGCTCTGTAAATGCGGATTAAATTGGAGGAACTCAGAGGGAGGGAGAGCAAATCGAAGCTGGCCCAACCTCAGCCGGCTGGGCTGCAGGAAGCAGACGCAGGGATGAGTGGGAGAGCAGGGAGGAGCCTTTGTTCTCAGGGCTGAGGGCAGCCCAAGAGCTCCCAGCCAGCACCTCTCACTTTCCATGTGGAACATCACCTATTTCCAGAGGTGCACTGCGGTTTCCAGCAGGACTGTTGCTCTGAACTCCTGTCTCCTTTCTCAGGCCGCACACACCTGGGTCCTGGACCCGGGAGGAATGTGCCCTGACAGTGGAAACTCACTGTGGCCCTGGGCGACTAGCTGGCTGGGCCAGGGCCAGGGCCAGCGCCCTCCGACCTGCTGGAGGGTCCATCCACAAGCTCCGCTTCCTGAGGCTGCCAGCTTCCCTGGGGCCCACCCTGTGGAAAGGCCCAGCACCCCAGGGTGCAGGTTCTCTGCTGGTCTGGGGACCCACATTGCCACACACTGCCAGCCCCAGCCTTAGCAGGCCCTGAGGAGCACCCAGGAGGAGGACACCCCAGAATTTTCTTCTCCTAGTTCCACAAGTTTCCTTTGTCAATGTGACTTTGCTTTTTAAAGCCATACACTAGAAGACATTGTGGAATTTTTCTGGGGCCCTGAGGCACCACTGCTGGTAACTCCGATTTACATAACAAACACCAGCAACTGGGTTGCACACCTCTTAATAAAATAGCTGCAGGGTCAAAAGGGGGCGCTGGAGTGTGGGGCAGCACTCAGAGGAAAATCACTGTAGACATCTCTGCAATCCCAGGCAAGGAAAATGCTATCATTTTGAATTATTGGCTCTCACACTAATTAAGGAAAATCTAAAATCGTTGATGAGGAGTTTATGATAATGCACTGCAGAGGATGCTGGAGTTTGTGAACCTCCAGATTCAGGGTGCTGGAAACCATCCAGTTTAATTCGCTGGGGGGCAGAGCACTGGGGAGGGGGTCGGGTCAGGTGGCCTCACGCTCATGAGCAAAGAAGGGATGGCAGGGTGGCTTTGCTCTCAACCCGCTCCCACCTTCCGGGACAGAGTGTCCCGTCTCTGGCCATTCCGCCTTTCACCATGTGAGGATCTATCATGAGACAGTGCATGCCATGTGACGGTGCCTTGATCTTGGACTTCCAACCTCCGAAACCTTTCTATGTTTTATATTTCCAGTTTCGGGTACTCTGTTATAGCGGCACAAAGGACGAAGACAGTGGACACATTTTTTTTAAAAAAATTTATTCATACACACAGTATTTGCCATACATAAAGATCACATTCATTATAGGGAATTTGTACCTGTACATACTATACTATGTCTTAGTTCATTTTTTTTTTCTTTTTGGTAACAAGGATTGAACTATGACCTTATGCTTGCTAGGCAGGCGCTTATGCTACTGAGCTAAATCCTTGGCCCTTGTTCTTCTTTTTTTC
This sequence comes from Hydrochoerus hydrochaeris, assembly GCA_004027455.1. Lineage (NCBI taxonomy): Eukaryota > Metazoa > Chordata > Mammalia > Rodentia > Hydrochaeridae > Hydrochoerus > Hydrochoerus hydrochaeris. The sequence goes on along the minus strand of PVLA01008401.1, from coordinate 66,071 downwards.
CTCCTTCCTCTTTCTTTCCTTCAGCTCTTCTTCCCCTCTACATTTACAGAAGCTTTGCTTCCATCTCTTCCCTTCCATTCTCTTTTATAAAAAATCCCTCTTCCCTTCCTTCCCTTGCCCCTCCCTCCTCCCTTGTCCCCCTTCCCATTTGAATACGCTCTTCCTACTTCCTGATATCCTTCCTCCTTCTTGCTCCTTATTTACCCTTTCTGCTTCTCACACAAGAGAAACAATGCAATATTTAAACTTGTGCATTTGATTTGTTTCACCTAAGAATATAGTCTTGAAATGCATTCATTTACCAGCAAACAATACGTTTGTCCTTCTTCATGGCAAAGCAGTACTCCATTGTATGTAAATACCACAAAATCCTTATCCATTCATCCATTGGTGGGCTCGTGGGCTCTTTCCAAGATTTAGCTATTACAAATTGTGCTGATATAAACATCAGGGTGCGTATATCTCTGTGGTCTGATGCTTTTAACTCGTTTGGGAAGATACTTAGTGGGGCACAACTGAGTCAAATGGAACCTCTGGTTTTAGTATTTTGAGCAATCTCCACACTGATTTCCACAGTGATTACACCAGTCTACCCCCCAACAATAGTGGAGAAATGTTCCTCCTTTCCCACAGCGCTACTAGCATTTGTTACTGGTCAATTTACTGGTGATGGCCATTCTTCCTGGAGTGAGACAGAATCTCAGTGTGGTTTCAATTTGTGTTTCTCAAATGACCAGTGATCTTAAACATTTTTTCATATATTTATTTGTTGTTTGTACTTCTTCATCTGAGAAGCATCTGTTATTTCAGATGCCCATTTTTGGACTAGGTCTTTACATTGGGGGGGGTCCTGATTTTTTTATATATTCTAGATGTTGTAGATATTAGTCCTTTGTCTGAGGAGTAGCTGGTAAAAATTTTTTCCTATTCTGTGTGTTGTCCCTTCACTCTGTTGATTTCTTTTCATGTGCAAAAGCTGTTAAATCTGATGTATTCCCAGTTGTTGATTCTTTGTGTGATCAGAGTTTTGTTCACAGTCTATAGCTATGTGTTCAAGAGTTTTACCTAGCCTCTTCTCCAGACAGTTAAGTGTTTTGTTGTTGTTGGGACTAGATCTTTGATCCACTTCAGTTTTAGTGTAGTGTATGGTAAGAGATTGTGGTCTAGGTTCAGCCTTTGGCATGTGGAAGTGGACACCTATCTTTGCCTGTCCTCGGTTTTTTCTCTGGGGAACATCACCGTGTGAGCTTGGGCACACTGCCCTTCTCCTGTGGCACCTCCCGGTGGCTGCCAGTCAAGATGGCACAGAGCCCCTTTGGCAGAGCTCTGAGTGCTGAGCAAAGGCGAGGCTCACATGGCCACAGCTCTGTGTCCTGTTCTGCCCTGAGCAGCTGGCTCTGTGACGTGAACTTCCCCCTGAGGTTCATTTTCTCCACCACTTGTTATATAAAAACTTTCCAATGAAATTTTTACATAACAATCTTTGCTTCTCAAATTACTGCCCATTGGCCCTTCCTAAGGATGCACAAGAAAATATCCTTCTCATTAATTAAAAAGCAGAGAAGAATATTTTCCATACTAATAAGAATACCACATGGAAGATTTTCTTATATCTGGAATAGAGACTGAGAAAAAGGTACTGGTGTTACAATTATCTGTCCCTATGAAATGGGATGGTGGTAATTTTTCTTTTTCTACATTTTCAATAATTAATTTTGACATCTTTTAAAATGAAATTTAGCTCTGTTTTTGGGAGGTTGAGGCAGGATGCTTGCAACTTAACAATTTAGTAAGACCAGGTCTCAGAAAAGAAAAAAGATTAGGAATGTAGCTCAGCCCAAAGGCCCTGGGTTCAATCCCCAACACCAAATAAATAAATAAATTTAAGGAAATATTAAGAAAGTAACTTTCTTTAAGACAATTGATATATTCCTGGGTTAAAGCAGCTGTTTAATTATTGAACTCTGAAAATACAGAAAACTCAGCCCTCACTGTTACCAAACAAATCACCACCAGCAGCAACAAAAGGAAAACATTAGGAAGCTTTGGGAATAAATGGTTTAAATATTACCTGCTACAATGCTTCCGCTCCAGCTATTAATCCACACTTCTGATGTCCCAGAGAGAATTTTCTCAAAGGGCCTCACTTCCATGTCTAGTGTTTGGTTTTTGGTTTTTGTTTTTTATTAGCCTAATATTATTTAATGCCTACCTCCTAGTAAGTACAATTCTACTGCTGGAACACTCAATGAGCCAAGCTGGTCAACTGTTCTTTTCTTTTCTTTTCTTTTTTTCTTTCTTTCTTTCTTCTTCTTTTGTACTGGGAATTGAACTCAGGACCTTGCACTTACCAGACAGGCACTTATGCCACTGAGCTATATCTTCGGCCCAACTTTTCTATTAGGAGCCAGATAATAAATATTTCAGGCATTGTGGGCCACAGTGTCCGTTTCAATTACTGCTGCTTTAGTGCAAAACCCCTTGACCTAAGATGTCAGTAAGCAGATGTGGACCTGTTTCCACAAAACCTTACTTACCCCAAAGGGCAATGAGACAGATCTGACCCATGGAAAATAAATTTTCAAACCCTTAAATTATACAGGCAAAGTTCCTGTTGGGTAGAGCTTGCTCCCAGGAGAGAGAAAAAAATGCTCATAGCAAATAAAATGGTATTTTCGAGAGAAATAAAAGCTGTGCAGAAAATCACACAGGTGACAGGATCGCAGTGACCTGCACAGAGCTGAGCTTCTGGCAGCTTTACAGGACAGTTCTGTCCAAATCACAAGAACAGGGACCTGCGGGAGGAGCCGAGAGGAAGAGTTTCCGGGCTGAGCCTCCGGCTGTGTGCAGGTGAAGGACGCAGCGGCCGCCAAGGAGCTCGCCCTCTGCCCAAGTCAGGCAGGAGACATGCGGCTGGTGTGAGGAGCCAGGGCGCGGGAGAGTGTTTGGGAACGATGCGCCTTCAGCTTCGGGGTACAGGCAGGCCTCCCGGTAGGGTTCGCACCCCTTTGATGGCTGTATCAGACACTGCACCGCGGAAGGGGAGAGTCTAGGGTCACCTGGCAAGGGCTGACTCACCTGGGCCTTCTTAGGGCCCCTGCAATAGGCCCCGGGACACACAGGCCACTGTCACGAGTCTTGATCCAGCCTGACATCCACAGCCCTCAACTCCAACGCCCCTTCAGCCCAGAATCCAGGGTGCGCCCCTGCTCCCCACCTGAGGGAGGCCCAGGACTAAAGGGTTCTTGCCAGTGACTTTTCCTTATGGTGATGAGCTCCGCTGCATAAATGAAAAGGAATTTCAAGGCCTTTTCTTTCCCTTAAAATATCAAATATATTGTGCTTTCTGCTTCCTCCTCTCTAGGCTTGTTGAGTTCCACACAGAAAGGGTTCTTTGAAGCAGAAGTCTCCTCCTCCAGCTCCCTGTCCGACCATTTCTTCCTAAGAGAAGCAAGAATACAAGACAGAGAGGAGAGAGCGGAACAGACGTGTAGAGTCACTCACACCTAGTCTTCCTGACCTCCTGACGACACAGGCAGTTTCCTCCATGTTTTTCAGGGTAAGAATCAGGCTCTGCAAGGTTCAGTAATTTGCGCATTAACTAGTAATAACCGAATGAGAGTGGAAATCCTAGGCTCTTTCAATGATGGGTAATACTGATGGATGATTACTCTGTCTTCTTTCTCTAAAGAGGTAAACTTGCAGTTAATCATTTTCGAAACCACAATGCTCCATGAATTTAATCCAAAGGTCCAACAGCTGGGGAGAATAATGTCTCTAGCTTTTTGCACACACATTTGTGCACACATGAACATATATGCAGTAAACACACCATTAACTACGTAATAAAAATTTCACAAACTCACCTGCAGCTACTTGTGTGTTAACTCTGTTCTTTGTTGCACGAATAGTCTCGTAAATATAGGTTGTCTGCAATTTGATTTTGGGTTTCTAGATTATGCTGCTAGATAAAAAAGACTGCATACCATCAAATCCTCATTAGATAAGTGGCTAATAAAATTTTAATCAGTTGGCAGACATAAAATAGAAAAAAAGATTTCAAATAATGGTTCTTTTCCCATATAAATAAGACTGAATTTCTTTCTAGTAGGCCGGAAGTATATTTTAATTGGACTCATTTACTTCATTTTATTGGATGATTTGATTTAGAGGAAAATATTTCATGCCTTTGATAAAGATTAATAAAACTCCTATGCAAAGATAATTTGTAGGCTTGTTAACTTTGTAAGATGTGTCATGAAAGCATATTAATGACTGAACTACCTACCGGCAGCATTTTCCATTAGAAAGGTACCAAGCCTAATAGGTAAGAATGGACACAGAATTCACAATCGATTCCTGCTCCTTCATTTTCTAGCACTGCACATAATATGTAAGGGACTTCATTTTTCCACCTACAAAGTCGCACAACAGAGTCACACAAATGGCATAAGATGGTTACAGTGATTAGCCGAGATGATGCTGTAGAACAACACTGTAGAAAGTTGGAGGGCTCCTAACGTTAAGTCACCTTCACTCTGAAGACACGCTCTCAGGCAGTCATGCAAAGAGTGTTATGCTGTGGGTTTGTAACGAGTGCTGTGACCGGTATGTTCTGATGTCCTCACAGTCCATGTGAGTTTTCCTACAGGGTGACCTCTCTATAGCAGTTCCAAAATCCATTGCAATGTGGCATCGTTGGGGTGTGCACTGATACACACCATAGGGAGACATTCTGCAGAGCACTGGAAACTCAGCCTGCACTGTGCCGTCTTCTGTAAGAACTGAGGTGGTGCGGAGAGTACTAGGCTAAGTTAAACGGTGGTTAAAGGTGTTGATGCAACCAAAGAACAAGTAAAGAACACACCGTGATTGGAACTACCTAGGAATGTGTAGAGGGGTTCAGCCCACAAAAGGAGCCAGCGAAGGCTTTAACACGCCTCTTCCGTATTCCATCACCAGAGTCAATCAGTGTCCAGATGTCCCAGTTTTCCAAAGTATTGTGTGTCCCCAAGGAGAAATGAGAGAAAGTGCACTTGTTCAGAGTCCTTCATCAAGGACGTGCTGTTCACACTTACACTGGGCTTGAAGAAATGAGTTGATTTTTGATATTTCACTGATTTCACTTAGATGGAAGATGACTGTCAGCCGACAGTGATCACTGTCACCTGAGGAAGGTGTAACCTGTGACCTGTCTGAGACCACACTGCCCCAACACAGTAAGCTTCTCAGCCTTCCTGTGGAGCAAAACTGTGACTAGACCTTGGGAGGACAGTGAGCCTCTCAGGCTGTGTGTTTACCATGCACACAAGGGAAGGTAGGAATTAGCTGAGGTGTCACCTGGGGCAGGTTCCTACCATTTATTCTAGCCTTTCCCAAGACTACAGTTGGTGACCAAGTATCTTCCTGAAATATGATTTTCTCTCTCTTGTGATAAATCACTTATGTGTTCTCCTTTAGTTGCATGAATGTAGGGCAAAGTAGGAGGGCGGGAAAGGTGTCAGAGAAACTTTAAAATCTCAAATTTCTCACTTCCTACGACTTTGATCCACGAAAAGCAAGTCGTAAGGAAGCACAGATCAATCTGCAAGTGAAATTATTTATTCATGCAACAGCTATTTTCCAGTATCAAAGGTCTCAGTTATGAGAAACAGAAGACAATTTTAGAGTTTGTGAAAAAGAGATAAGTAGCTCACAGAACCAGTGGGAATCGTGGAGAACCAAGGCCCAGGTGAAGATCCAGAAAATACATTACAACTCATGCTGTGCCTCACACCTGTAATCCCTGCACACTTGGAGGCTGAGGCAAGAAGATCAAAAGCTCAAGCCAGCCACAACTTAGTGGCTAATGCAACTTAGTGACTTAGTTATGTCCCATCTAAAATAAAAGAGAAGGGCCGGAGATTTAGCCCAGTGGCAAAGTGCTTACCTGGCAACCATGTGGTTGTGAGTTTGATCCCCAGTACAAAGAGAGAGAGAGAGAGAGAGAGAGAGAGAGAGAGAGAATAAATAAGGGCTGGGGATGTACCTCAGTGCAAAGTCCCTACCTTCAATCCCCAGTACTGCAAAGAAAAATTATGATATGAATAAAAATACTTAAAAGTATACCTTATTCTGTAGTCTTAAAACAATATAAATACATTACACACTTATAAAATGAAATAAAAATTTTAAAAGCCCTGCATAAAACCTGAAAGCAAAATGAAATAAAGAATAAAAGAGTATATCAAGTTGGTGATATAGCTACCCAAAAATGGAATTATTTCAACTGGATTTAAAGCAAATTAGTTTGACTACACGTTACCAGTGATGATATCCTAAAGATGAATACAATCCAAACAGAAACTGCGAGCTGTTTTCAGGAATTATATTTTTGGTGGAGGTACATGTACTTTTGTTTTTTGAGACTATCATGTTTTAAATGGGAAATTATGCTGATGTTGGAAATAGGACTTTTAGTTGTAAGAAACAGCAGACAAAAGTATGAGATTGAAAAGATCAAGTGAGAGCCGGGGATGTAGGTCAGCAGCACAGCGCCTGCCTGGCAAGCATGAGCGCCCCAGTTTGATTCCCACTACCAAACAGAAATAAAAAAGAAGGTTAATTGAAATTCCTACATTTTTAAACTTGAATTGAAAATTCTTTTTCAAATTTATTATTTATTTTAATTTACATATTATTTTGAGCAGTTCTAGGACCCAGGTTATTATTCTAAATTCTCTTTTTAAGATAACTATCTGTCTTTGGAGGAAAGATTGATTCTTGGCCCAGGATAAGAAATGACTAAAATGAACTTGAGATACTTTGTCATATGAGAAATCGAAGAAGGTGTTCTAATTACTGTTGTCATAGCAAATCAATGTGGACAAAGAATGGACAGTTTAAACATTAATAGGGCTGGGGATATAGCTCAGCCAAGTAAGTGCCTGCCTGGTAAGCAAGGGGTACTGAGTTCAATTCCTGGTACCAAAAAAAAAATTTAATATCAATAGGAATAATACCCATAATGGATTAAAATACCAGAAGTATATTTAAACCAGTGCATGTGTAACAGTACCAAATTCAACCATGGATCATCTTGGAAAGATGCTAAGAGAGCAATCAAATTTTTTTTTTGCAATTTTAAAAATACTTTTAATGTATGATATAAGAATAAATGTGTTCTTTGTTAGTGCAATAAATAAAATCTAGAAGCCAGCCTGAGAACAACCATAATTCTGAAGCAGCGCTGAGTGTAAACAATGTTCTTAAGTACAACTGTTTCATGACACGAAGAATATTTTTAAGTTTTATTGGTGGGAAAGTGACAGATACTCTTAATGTTACTGCAGTTTTTCCTTACATTCAGAAGAGAAGGAAATGCTAAGTTTCAGTGAAGAGTTTATGAGGTATTTTACATTTTTTTATTTAAAAAAATAAAATAAAATAAAGATAAAAAGGATGATACAGAATTTCAAAACAAGACAATGAGAGATTAACACTGGTTAATACATTGCTCCTGGTTATCCTCAAAGCAGTTGTTCAGATTATAAGATATAAGCAAGAAAAAGTGATCAAACAATTGAACAATGAAAGCACACTGTTCTTTTTGATGAGCTAACAGAGATAAGTAGTGTATTTATGTATAAATATGTGTGGACAGATATACATATAATCTTGTATCTTTAGTCAAGTTATTAAATATAGAACTTTATGGCTTAGTTATACAGAGAATATTCTAGGATAACTTTTTTTTCAGGTATGGAGTTTTCAATTTTTAATATTTGGTTATACACAATACATCTCTTGTAAACAAACCCAGCAAAAAGCCAACAGCAATAATAACAACGGAAAGAGGAACAAAAGCAAGAAAAAGCCTGGGGTTGCCCCTAGTGGGCACAGGGTCAGGCCTGCGCCCTTCCCTACAGGAGTGCCCTTTCTGCCCTTGGCATCAGTGCGGGTCCCTGTTCCTAAGCACCGGAGTCAGATGTGAACAGAGAAACCAGCCCTGACATGTGGAAGCCTCTGCACATTCCATTGGCCCGTGCACTCCATGTGTGCGAGACTCTTCTGGGGTGCCATCTGCACAGCCACAAGCAGTTTGTGCAGAGGAGTTTCCTCCTCCCAGAAAACGGCTTCCTATCGCCCATGGTGCCAATGGACCCATGGTCCTGCTTGTGATAGTCAGCACCCTTTGCTATAGCTTCCTAGCTGGTGTGATTGGAATGTCACTGTGCAGGGTACAGAGCTCCCGGTGGTGCCAAGCCGGGCTAGTGTAGAAAAAGGTGCAGAAGAGACCACGGCCAGTTGCTGAGAGGGCAGAATGTAGTCGCCACTTGGGGCCTCTTGTTACTCGGTGTAAAAATCAGCCTTGTTGAAGATACATGTACAGAAACAGTGCTGGTGTAAACATGCACTCCAGTCAGAGCAGGGAGCAGACCGTGGCTCCCCAATGAAGCTCACTGAGGATCCACATGCAAGACCCACGATGGCTGTGCTGCTGGAGAGGAGTCTGGCCAGCGGGGCTGCTCCTAGACCTGCTGAGACCATGGATCTGGAAGGGCTGGCCAGGTCATCCTGTCCGCCCACCTGTCCCGAGTCAACTACTGCCACTTTGGTGGCATGTGTGGTGTCCTCTTTTGTTTTCCAAAGTTACAGGAGAAATGTGGCCTACAACTATTTTGAAAGGTCGGCGATGGGTCAGTCCAGTGATCTGTAAGGAAAACTACATGGAGATGACAGACTCAGAGCATGTAACAGGTGGAAACAGAGCATGTAACCACCTGACTTGAGGGCTCTGCTTCTTGTCACCACAGTGACTCAGACTTGGAGCCCAGGACTTCTGCCAATTGTGTCTGCTCTTCACCTCTGAGAAGTGTATCTTCTTCTTCTTTTTTTATTTAAAAAAAAAATGAAACAGAAAGAGGATAGAAATAATACATAATTTCAAAAAAAAAGTAAGAAATCACTAGTTGATAATTACATATTTTCCTCTTAGAAGTAGTTGTTCAAGTTACAAAAGTAAAGCATATAAAGTGGACATTTAAACAGTGAGACTGCAATCAGTTCTGTTCATCTATCCAACAAAAACTTAGTAATATGGTTATCAATCCTACACACTTAAACATACATGCAGTTATATCCTTTAGAATACTTTCTTTTCCTCTTTTTTTTAAAACAATAATTATAATCAATTCTTGTAAACTCTTTAGAAGTTCTACACATGTATAAGTCTCTACATATAGCTAGCCTTTCTGTATTAGAGGGAAAAACAAATCAAAACAAGTCACTAATACAAATTCCTAGAGAAACACAAAAAGGACATATAAAACCAGGTGATCTATGGTAGTTACTATGATGTCTCTTGTTATGTTCAATAAAATTGTCTATATCATCAGGCATAGTATAATTAAACATAGCAGTACAAAGCACTATTAATAAAAACCAAACATTGGAGACATTATAGAATTTCAAAAGCAGTTAATAATCAAACCACAATAGGTATCCTATTGAATCTTGTCATCTTCAGAGTAGTTGCCTCTACTCTCAGACTTGATACTATCAAGCATACCAGATTCAAATAAAATCAGTCAAGACAAAACAGCAATATAGCCAATTTTCTTTGCCTCATCTCTGCTATGCTATTTTTCTGTCCTTATTGTTTACTTTTCTCCTTCATTTCACTGTCTGCACCTTTTATGGAGCCCTTTCTGCCATTGTTCCTGGAATCCTGGTAATTTTCTTCTCTCTCTCTCATGTCCTTCAGTATTCTTTGCAAGGTTGGATTGGTGGTCACGAACTCCCCCAGTTCCTCTTTGTCATGGAAATATCTTGTCTCTCTATTAATTTTGAGAGACAGTTTTGCAGGGTACATCAATCTGGGTTGGAGGTTATTTTCTTTCATGGCTTTGAATATTTTGCTCCAAGCTCTTCTTCATTTGATAGTTTGCATCAAGAAGTCCACTGTGATTTTGATGAGTTTTCCTTTATAGGTAATCTGTTTATTTTCTCTGACCACTTTTAATATTCTGTTCTTGTGATGGCTTTCTGGGATTCTGATTATTATATGTTTGGGTGTAGATCTGTTTTGGTTGTAGATGGCTGGAGTTCTGTATACCTCATTTATCTGAAAATCACTTCCGTTTCCTATGCTTGGGAAGTTTTCCTTAATTATTTCTGTGAATAGCCTTTTTATTTCATTTATATTTGTACCTGCTTCTTTGTTCACATTTTTTATTCTTAAGTTATAAATCCTCTTGTCATCTTCTAACTTTTGTATCATTACTTCCTGGTTCCTTGTTATTTTTAAGAGTTCCTTCCTTTCATGATCATACATTGCAAATCTATCTTCAAATTTTGAAAGTCTGTCTTTAGCTTCTTTTAAGAAATTTTGCCATCTTTCAATGGAGTTTTTAATTTCCTGATATTCTCTTTGGATCTGTTTCATGTATTCTATATTTTGTTTATATTATTCATCAAAGGCTTCTCTCCTTTCTCTGGGTTCCTCCATTCTTCCATTTGTGTCTTCTTGAGGAGTGCCCAGCATTTCTTTTATTAATCTTATATCTTGCTTCACCTAAGTTAGAATTTCAGATTAAATTCGTTGATGAGGTCATGGAAGTATTTCTTTATTTCCGATGAGGCCGTGTCTGATATTGCATGTTTGCTGCCCTTGCTCTCCTCTGCATTCACCTCTCCTGGACTTATACTCCCTGGGTGAACAGTTGAAGGCTTTTTGCTGTTTCTTTGTCTTGTCATGTTTCTGGTTTCTTTCAGACAGGCAAATGGCAGAGGCCTCAGGACCCTTTCATATTGCTTACAGTTTTTCTGAAGCATACTGGCTAGGGAAGTTCTGCTCTCTCCAGCCTGTTGTTGATCTGTGAGGTGCACACAGGGGCAATGTGGGCCAGCCCCTCCCCTCTAGGCCAGTGAGTTAGTCTGTGCCCTGCAGATGTCACAGTTTCAGGACAGCCTCATCCCTGGCTATTGGGTCCCAACCAGTGGCATGGCCCAGCCCAAGCAAATCCCATCAATCCACTTTGGGCCAGGAGCTGCCCAAAGTTGCTAACCCAAGCCTGTTCTGCCCAAATCCAATATGTCATCTAGCCAGTCACCCTGCTCTGGGGAAACCAGTTCCCAGCACTCACCAAAGTCTGTGCAGCTCGGTTCGTCATTTCCATTCCCTGTTGCAGTGCCTCCTCCCTCCAAGGGTGTTGAGCTCACCCACCCCCGCTCTTGGCAGGGCCGCTACCTCAGCTCCATTGTGAGTTGCCCAACTCTAAGACGTACCCAGTACAGCGACAGGAGCGTGCCCAGCTCCAGCCCTCCATCCACACTTCTTTTTTTTTTCTTTTTCTTTTTCCTCAGTTTCTTCCTGGGTCATGAGAATTCCTCTCCTTTTGTCTGGTCTTCTCCACAGTGTTAAATTCTAGCATCTGAGTTGTTTTTCTCAGAGAGGCTCTCTATCATGCTACCTAGCAAGCAGCCATCTTTAGGTCTCTCCCACAATCAAAAATTTTAAAACCAATAAGTAAGAAGACAACGAAGTTAAGTCTTCATCCTGCCTTTCACAGCCCTGGAGCTCGGGGGTCTGGGGAGGCACGGGCTGAGCTCTGGGCTATTTCACAGTGTGGTGGGTAATGACGGGGGAGTACGGGAGAAAGAAGAGATTACATCCTGAGCCTGCACAGAGAACGCTGGGAGCGTCACACTCTGGTTTTATAGCAGTCCTCTTGGGAGAACTCAAGGAGCCCCACCACAGCTGCCTTCCTAGGGTGCACCGCAGTGACCTAAGGACTTTCCCTTAGGTCCCCTCCAAGAGATCCCCCCACTCCCATGAACACCACCTCAGGGAGAAAGCCTTCCTTCCCATGGAACCTTGGGAAGGCAAGCCACATTCGGTCCTTTAGCATTTATTTCTGAGTCTACTTCTGGACCACTGTAGCCATCACACCTAAGTGAGACACAGCTGTCCATCTCCCATGTGTTTCTCTTTATTTCCACTTACATCTCCTGTTCCCTTCTGATGATTATGTCATTTGATTTATAAGCATTCATGATACATTTACTGTGAAGTGTACCCTACAGCATTGTAAACTGCCCTGCTTTCTGTTATTTAATATTTATGGCCAGATTTCAGCCTTGCTGGTATTAAGATTCATACATCTGCTTTCTCTTTAATAACATTTGTCTCATACACTTTTGATCCCTCTGCTGTTTTGAACTGTTGTGGATCATTTTGTCTAACCGTCTTTTGTGATCCACTCTGAAAAATTGGATTTGTTTGTCTCTATGCCTTTTTCCATAAAAAGTCACTCAGCAATTCAAAATTTAATTCCAACACACAAACTGTAGCTAGTGGCCTCAGTAAGTGACCACTTAGTGACTGGATCAAAGCCATGCTGAAAGTAGCAGCGTTCCTCCAGTCCTGACCTCAAAGCACCTCAGTCTCCTTTCCTATTTCAGGGTTGCACAATACACAGAAACAAAATCACTGTAGAAAAGTTGAGAGCCTGCTTTGTTCACAAGAAAAATTATTCAACATCTGAGAAACAGACAGGAAGGGCACAGCTTGTCACTGTCCAATGGATGCCAGGCTACCTACTGCCCCTGTCTGTGTCTCAACCTGTTCCTTACACAGGCCCTGGCAGGGCCTCAACCAAAAGAGGAAGGCCTAGAAGACGGTGGAGCGCGGTAGTGGCTGGTACCAAGGAGAGATTCATGCTGACCCCAACAGCTATTGACCCCCTTCTGCCTGAGGCCAGGGAAGGAAGGAAGAGAAGCCTCTTGAGAAATGATTTGAGCTCTACGTATGAGCAGCTTGGCTAAGATACCTCTAAGAAACCTTAAAACGAGCAATGTTCTTATTCCTGGATCATCAGAACATTTTAAAATTGACATTAGCTGGCTAGTGCAGGCAAACTTGATTAAAACCAGCCCTTGAGTGCAGAAATATCAGCTATGTCTGGCTCACAGAGCATATTTTATAAGGCCCAATGCCAGTTCTTAAAAACAGTATAGCTGGGGATTTAGCTCAGCAGCATAAGTGCCTGCCTTGCAAGCACACAGTCGTGAGTTCAATCCCCAGTACAAAAAAAACACACCACACACACACACACTCACACACAGAAAAAACAATATAGAATTGAGGACTAAAGAAAATACAGAGAAAGTAAAACTTGTCTATAAGCTAATTGTTCAAAAAACTGCCCTTCCAGACCACCTGGCAGTTCCCTAGCACAGCTAGGGTAGGGATCAGTGACAAACACCATGGCCACCACCCGGTGCCATGCTGGCTACCAGATTGGCAAGAATTATTTATATATTCTAGATTCTAGGTCCTTTCAGTTTTTTAAATAGTGTTCTTTGTTTTGTTCTTTTAGTAATTTTTGTTTTCGTCCTTTTCTTCCTGAAGAAACATAATTTCCTCAGAAATAGGGGGGCTATAAGAAACTATTCTTTATTTAAGATCCTACTTTATTTTTAGGAGGGAAAGAGAAAGAGTTAATTAAGGGGCTGCAAACAGCTGCTGTAGGGGCGAAAACAAGGCCAAAATCTTGGCCAAATCTTCCTCTTCTTGGATTCAATTTTTTGCAAACACTTCTACAGACCCAGCTGCTGTTGTAAAAGTCTTGTACAGCACCGATTAAAAAAAAAGTAATATGGTTTCCTCATGTTTATTTCATAGTCCTCTACTGTGACTTACATGTTTTATTTTTTGTCCTCCTATCAATACTGCATTGCTCCTGTGATGATGTTTCTTTGACTCACATTCTTATGTCACATACTGTACATCTTACAGTTTTCTAACCATCTTGCAGCTAAAATCTTGCACCTGTAGCCCTGCTTTAAATGGCAATAGCAATCACTTCATTTAATTAAGATTGTGTAAATCGGTGGAAAAATATCTACCACAGTTTTCATTGCTCCATCGCTCGCGTGTGTGTGTGTGTGTGTGTGTGTGTGTGTGTATTCAGGGCTGAAGATCGAATCCAGGGCTTTCACACTGAGATACATCCCCAGCCCTTTTTATCTTTTATGTTGGGACATAATTTCACGGAGTCACTAAATTACCCAGGCTGGGTTCAAATCTGCAACCCTTCTACCTCAGCAACCCTGAGTGCTGGGATTGCAGGCATGCCCACCATGCCCAGTGTAAGTATTCTTTATTTTATTTTTCCTATCTCTTTTTTTCTTTTAAAACATTAATATCTCGGGCTGGGGATTTAGCTCAGTGGCACAAGCACCTGCCTGGCAAGTGTGAGGTCATGAGTTTGATCCCTGGTACCCCCCCAAAATATATATATCTTTTTGAAATCGTGTATTACTTTCCTTTTTACTACTCTTATGTGCAGATATTATTTTCTCCCCAGACTAACGATTTGTGGAAAGACAGTGTAGAAAAAGATTAGTCAACATGCGGGCAGACTGGGACTTGGGGTGACTCTGAATGTACATCTAGGTGGCCTTCTTTGATCTCAGACATGGACTAAGGTGTATTAATCAAAACAAAGGCTCTGTCCGGTGCGGACGACTTCATGGAAACAAGGCCCCTCCTTGCAGTTTGTCCTTTTGCCCCTTACGCCCTCTGCTCCTTGCAGCCTGAGCGGGCCCAGCCGCTCTCGCCAACAGCCCTTGCGCTGCAGTGGGTGTCTTTCTTCTGAGAGAGACACAACTCCGGCTCTTGGATGCTTTCTCGCCCTAGGTTCTCTGCGGGTTTCTTCCTTTGCTTCTCTCCTTATTGTTTTTGATCTCCCATTTAGTCATGCTTTCTCTAAAGAGCCTGGAAAATGAAGCTTTTCCTTGCTTCACACATGAACGTGGTTTGGGCTGAGAGAGCAGCTCAGAAGCAGAGAAGGGGCCTCCCAGGGACAGGGGCCTGGGCTGCATCCTCAGCACCAAAACAAACAGGGATTGGCTTTGTTGCTCACGTTTCTTAAGCTCTGAGATGAATCCCAGGAGAAAAAGGGAGATATCTTGAATTGATGCCATAATACATGATCTAGAAGTTCACTAGTAACATGTCCCACGTTGAATAGCCTTTCGTGTGTCATCATTATTCTCCTTGAACTCGAGAATCCAGCTGTTAGCATAGGTAACTTACTGTCTTTAGACTTCTTTAATTAACTTGAGATTATTAAACACTTACTACTCATTAGGTCTTCTCTGAGTAAAATGAGGATTTGAGTTTCTGACACTCATAATTTACCATCTTTTGACACTTGTGTTTATCAATGTATCTTATTTTATGGATATTTTCCAATACATGAAAGAGTTTGATTTTTGAATGCATTATCAGTTTATAAAAACATTAACCCTAGAAAAGAAGACACAAGAAAACACGAAGATGAGCTTGTATGGAATAATAAAACATTTAGGTGAATAATCCTGTTGGTAATAGTCATGTATTAGCAGATGTTTTAATAAAATAATTGGAATTATTTCATGAGTGTGTTCTATAAATCAGGCACTGTAAAAGGCTTGTATCTCTTTTGTTGCTCTTATAGCAATGTTTAATTTATATGTTAACCCCGGAGTTAACCCCAATAGATCGTGACCATCTGAATTCACTCAACGAATTTAAAGGTCAGCTACTTCTCCTGCACTAGGGGTACAAGGGGTGACCCTCTTTCATCCTGCACAGCTGCTACCTCATGACTGTTACCTTGTGCCCTTTTGCAAAAATAAAAACTTGCCTTGTTGAGATTTTCTTGATGTCGGAGCATTTTACTATCTGCGCTGGGCTTATTCCCAGCAGAATGGGTTGCAGGTCAGGATTCTACTAAATTTTGCAGGATACCAAATCCATGCCCATGAATTTCACTCATTCTCTCACCCACCTTCTCAATCTTACACTGAGGGCGTGCAGTCGTCACTGTCATTTGCTAGTAGTTTCTTTCTGTCCTCAACTCTGTTCCTTGATAGCACAGCTTCCTTCTTGTAGGAAGGCTGACATCAGATCTGTCCCCTGTCAACCTCCTCTTGAGAAGGACACGGGCGTGTGCTATCCTTCCAGTCCAGGTGACTGAGGAGAATCTGCTGGGAAGTGTCTAGGAAAGGTTTCCTTTGTAAACATCAACAACAAAAGATGTTGGGCTGAAAAAAAAAAGTGCTCTTTGTAACTAAATGTGTCTCCATGTCTGGGAGCTGCTTTGTGACCCTGACGAATGTAAGCAGGGAGCACATGGCTGTTGGTGGCACTCTGGAAAGACAACTGGATTGGAGCGCTTGATGTTATCAACGGGCGGTTTAATCATGGACCCGCCGGCTTCTGGCGCTGTAGTACAATTTAGGGATGAGATCCTTAGAACAGATTTCATTCTGTAGCTAAATGTTTTTTAAAACATAGGAGACCAGGGCTAGGGATTTAGCTCAGCGGTGCAAGCACCTACCTGGCAGGCATGAGGTCATGAGTTTGATTCCCAGTACAAAAAAAAAAGTACACTGGAGGATTTCAAGACCAGTGACTTGAAAGGTCACTAAATCTTGACTATTTGCTGTAGGGTAAAAATGAAATAGTGATTTTTTTTATTACAAAAAAGAATTCCCAGCCATTATTATTCTTTGTAGATGCTTCCTGCCTGTCATGGCTCTGCTTGAAAGCAAATATTCTTGCCCAGAAATCCCTCTGGTTTTTACTATCATACATCATTCCATTTTTAAGCTAAAAGAGTCTTTATCCTTGGCCTGTCTGTTTACAATTGTAGGTTCTGCCTCTGCATGTTCATCCCCAGTGCTCTCGGAAACAGATGTTGTTGTCTAAGCTCTTTGCCCAGTGAAATAGATGAAACAGGATTGAAATATAAAACAAAAAAGTTCTTGTTTCAAAGTATCTTCAACAGCAAACGCAAATGTTCTAGCCAATCCAGATGTCATGAAGTGGGTGAGATTAATTTTCTGTCATTTAGTAAGACATTTAATTTAGCTTCATTATGAGACGACATGAAATGAAGGTATTTTACAAGTACTCAAAAAACACTAGTTATTTCACATTCTTTTGGAAATGCTGTGCTGTCACAATTATCTAAAGATAATTTCTTTATGTTGACCGTGAACCAACTCATGCCTCCAGGGTGGCTCCGTCTGGAGTGAGCATCTTTAGGAGGTGGCTAAGGGTAAGGATGGAGCCTTAACCTGACGGGACCTGAGTCTTACGAAGCTTGAAGACCTTTTTGTCTTTCTCTGCTAGGTAGGGGCACACAGAGAAGGCAGGAGGGACACCCTGACCGTCACCATCTTGACCTTGGACTTCTCAACTTCCAGAACTGTGAGCAAAAGAATTTCTGTATTTATTAAACCACCCATGTCATTTAATTTAGCCTGGTACATAAGGTTTTTATTCTGTGGCTACATACTCCTGATTAGTGGAGAAATTTGGTTCCTCTGCAGTTGTTATTCACTGATCTTTAAAATCAATTTGGAAGTACAACTTAATGGCTGACAGACTGAGAAAAGCAATATATCATATGCTACTAATTTCCTATACCTCAACTGCTATTTTTGCCATCTCTCTATACCAACATTTTTCTATGAAACAAACTCGTAGTAATCAGCTTTTTAAAAATTTACTCAAAATACTATAGCATTCTTGAGGTTTTATTTTTAAAGATCTTGCTGTCTGAGTTTTTACTGAAGTTATATTATACACGTGAAAAATGTACACATGTTAAGTGTGCAACTTGATGAATTTTAATATAAATATATATAGCATCATAGAACTTTTGCCTCTTTTTAAGCTCTATATAAATGAAATCATACAGTTCATGTACTTGTATCTGTGACTTGCATCTAGGTTATTGCTTATAGAAACATATATTATTATCTGTTTGTGTTTATATGATATAATTGTATGTTTCATTGAAGTTGTTTGTTTTTCCTTCTCATGAATATTTTATTGAATGAATTCATAGTTAATTTTTATTGTACTATGAATGGCATGCCTTGTTTATTATGAATAAAACTGCTTTGGGGCTGGGAATTTTTCTCAGTGGATCAAGTGCTTCTCTGGTAAGTGAAGGTCGTGAGTTTGATCCCCGGTACCAAAAAAATAAAATAAAATAAAATTGCTTTGTACATTCATACATATGTCATTTGGTCCTCTTTATCTGATATTAATATAATTATGCCAGCTTTCTTATTCTTTTTATAATATGTGCTATTCCATCCATTACTCTTTACTTGACTTTCTTTGAATAGTTAAAGTTAGTTCCCTGTAGACAATGCACAGTAACTTTTTTTAACCAAGTCTGACCATCTTTGCCTTTTTAAAAATTTATTTATTTTTAAAGCCTGTTCCTTTTTTTTTTGTACCAGGGATTGAACTCATGACCTTGCACTTGCCAGGCATTGATCTACCACTCAGCTACCACTGAGCTAAATTCCAGCCCAATCTTTGCCTTTTAATTGGTATGCCTCCTCTCTTAACACTTACATAAATATTGATATAGATAATTTAAATCTGACTTTTGATAGTTGTTATCAACTTGTTTCTTCTGTTTTTTGTTTATTTCCTGTCCTCTTTTGGGTAAACTGACTAGTTAAAATTAACTCCATTGTTTTTTCTAAATAGTTGTTCATATCTTCACACAAAATGAATTCATACAAAACAAAATAATATAAAACTGATCAGAACAGAGTGATGAAGGCATTATAGGCCTTTGAAACCAGACAATAGGGAAATCAACAATGGCTGCCATGATGTTTCTTATTCTCTTCAAATAAGAAGTTAACCACATAGATTTGTAGCATAAATTTTGATAAATTTTGGTACCTGAATAGATCTATGACACTATTCCCACAATCATGATAATGACTATGTCCAACACACTGGAAAGACCTCTCATGCTCTTTTGAATTCCTTCTATTTGGAATTATCACATCTCTTCATCCCCCCATAAACTGATGCTCTGCTGTCTTTCATTGGTAGATCAGCTTTTGTTTTCTAGAACTTAACTTATTGCAGTGCTGTGGACTTGAACTCACAGCCTTGCAAGTGTTAGACAAGCACCCTACCAGTGAGCTGTACCCTCAGGCTGAATTTTCTTTTGCAAAGATGTTTTCATGAGAAATTATTTTGGTTGTATTTTACAAATCTGACAAATCATTGTGCAGTGCAATTTTCTTAAAAACCGGTTCAATTGTGGAGCCTTTAATGACTTCAGGAAGGACCATCAATCACATTGGATGAAAAAGTAAATAGGAACTGAGGAAATTGAATCAATTAACTATGGTTTCACAATCTTTGGTAATGAAAAACAGAAGAGAGATTGGGAAGGTAGTTTAGAGGAGAAATCAAGTGAGGTGACCTTATCCAGATTTATGAAGACAGAAATTGAGAGCTCATCCTTAGCCTTAGATTAATTTTTCTTAGGTTTCTATTCAGGTAATAAATAGCAAAGCAAAGAGACACATACGAATGATCAAAAGACACAGTGACTAGCAACAGGACTCTTCATATCTCAGCACTGAATCTAGGCTCAGAGTTCTGCCAGGCCAGTAGGGCACAAAACCTAGTCACATTGCACGTATTTTTTATTAGTAGCATATGTTGTGATATATAATAATTACATTTATTCGGGGGAATTGATACATAATTAATACCTCTTGATTATTTTTACTCCTTGGATTTTTAACTGAAATTTTAACTTCAAAGCAAGTGTACAATCATACACAGCTGTAAGGAATAATACAGGGAGGAATGGTCTTCCCTTTGCCTAGTTCCCTTCAATGAAAGCATTTCACAAAGTATAGTACCTTGCAGCAAAGACATTGACCCTGTGTGTGCATTTAGCTCTGTGGGATTTTATGTCATATATGAGCTCATGTACTCATCACCACGATCAGGGTGCAGGACAGTTACATCGTCCCAAGGATCCCTCCTGTTGCTTCCCACCCCTTTTTTGTTTCTGTTGAGATGGGGTCTTCCTATGTAGTGCAGGCTGGCACTGAGCTCATTATGTAGCCCAGCCTAGCCTCAAAGTTGCAGTGATCCGCCTGCCTCAGCCACCTGAGTGCTGGGATTACAGGCATGTGCCACTGCGCCAGGCCTCTTGTTGCCCTGCCCTCCTCCTCCTCCTCTCACCCCACCTCACCCCATTAGGAAATCACTAACCTCTTCTGCATTGCTGTACTTTTGTCATTTAAAAAGTTAAATAAGCAGAACTATAAATAGAGCGATATGTGTGTGTGACTTGTTGTATGTTTCCATAGTTCACCACAATGACGTTTGCCTTTTTATCCCCTGGATAAAGCATTTTGCAGAGCAAAAGTCTTAAATTTTCACCAGGTCTTTATGAAGTGTGACCAAAAATATGAATGCTGCTACTGAGAGCCATTCAAAGGAAAGGCAGGCTGGTAAAAATACTGTGACATGCCCTCCTCACCAACCTTATTCACTAGATCTAGTGCCACGCGACTTCCCCTGTCCTCTCTCCTGGTCTCTTGTGGGGGGGAGCTGGAGGAAGCTTCTCTGGCTGATGGGCAGGTCTCTGGGCCCAGGCTGGCTGAGTAGTCACACAAGGCTGTCTTCAGCTTTGGTTGTATCTCCCACCAATGCTTTGTATTTCCCGTGGATCTTTCACCTGTTAGGACATAAGCATAACCTTGCTTTCATGTTATTAAATGTATTTGTCCTTTAAAGTTTAAACTAAGCATGGAAAAGGCAAAATAAAGTCTATCTGTAGGAAAAACAGGAATGTTAAAAAGCAGTCTTTTAAGTCAATTCTGATGAGAGGCCAGTCTCTGGGAGCTGCAGTTGGATCTGGCAGTGCTGGCTGCAGCGCCCCCATAGGAAGTAAGCAGGCATTACAGCCCTTAAATCCTGTAACAACCTCCACCTGCCTGACTTCTGTGGCATAACAAAAGCTGAGTATCCTACGGGCTAACTGAGCTTTCCCAATGTCCTAGCTGCAATTGTTCTTCAACTGATTTGCGTAATTGAGTTAGCGTCTCCTTCTTAAGGGAACATTGATCTACCCAAGCAGGCTCCTTGGTTTTCCCTTGTAAAGGCAGAACTGTTTTTGGGGGAGAAGCATCAATGGCCCTTGTCAAAAAACCTGCTGCTATGCAATACCTTCCCTGTCATTTTTAGATGTCATCTTATCAGGCTCTTTGATTCCCTGTACGTTTTTCCTAGTCCTTGGTCTTTCTGATATCCCGTTTTAATCATCATTTTCTTAATTTTAGGATCTGAATCTATTTGTTCAGTTTCCAAATTGGAACTGTTTGTTTAGCTTTAAAATTAGAGTCACTAGTCAGCACTAATTTCCACTTTTGTAACAAATTTCTTCCCCACAAGTTAACTGGATCAGGTGCCACATAAGGTAAAAAGAAACCTTTTTGTGGGTCTGGTCCCTCATAAGGCAAAGGTAGCGATTTATAACAGGTGCCGAGGGGTCCCCAGTCTGATAAGGGAGGTGGGAGCCCTCTGTGTCGCCCACGTGACAGGCCTCTGTTCTGGTGCAGTTACAGACACATCTGCACTGGTGTCTGTTAGACCTTCAAAGTATTTTTCCATTAATCTTTATAAAACACATAGGCCTCTTTTTAGTCACTTCCTGTGTAAAATAAATTTCTTTGTTGTCTTGCTCTGAGGGTCTTCTTCCCTCTGGAGCTGTCTATACTTAACAAAAGAAGGCTTCTCTACAGGTAACAAAATCAACTGTGCCACAGTCTCCCCGTTCAAAAACCCAAAGATCTACAGCACATGCAAGAACTTGTATCTCATCTTGAAAATCACCATCAATCACAGCAGGTATAAAAGTTATTCCTTTTAAATTTAGATCAGCCTTTCCCAGTACAAGACCAACTGTTCCTTTAGGTGGTGGACCCCAAATTCCTGTAGGAATTGGGGTAGGTTTGTCACCTCCAATGAGAGTGACTGCAAGCTGCAGGAAGATCTAGTCCTGCACTTTGACTCATTCCCGTGGTGAGTTAACATTTCTCCAGGGAGCCACCTCTGATGTGGTTCTTGAATTTGCTGGCGAGTTTGCCCTGGGTAAACCTGACTGGCATTTTGACTCACAGCCGTGCCTCCTCTATTGTTCTGCTGGCCTGAGGAAAGACCCTCTTCTCATTTTTTGGCAAAGGTGTCCCATCCTTATGGAATTTAGAATGACAATATTTGGCCCAAAGCCTCCCTTTTTGGCATCTCAGAAAGAGTCCAGGCGCAGAACCTGAGTCCTCCTCACTGAGGCATTTTCTCTTGCCGTGTTGCACCTGCAGCATCTGTCCTATCAGATCTAACAAGAACTCTGTAATTTTTTCTAGTATGTCCCATTTTTCCACAGTTAAAACATTTCACATTACTCCTTTTTGCATTTGCAAGACCAACCATAACCTGAGCCAAAATAGTTGTCTGATAGGCCTCAGTTCCGATGTCCTGACATGCTTGGATATATGTTGTTAAATCATTAGTTGACTTAACAGAATTTAAGGCCTGTTCACAATCCTGATAACATTTGCACATGCTAATTGTAAAGTTAAAAATGTTAGTGGCTTCTGTGTTTGATACCTGTCTGCGAATAGCTTCTTGTAATTTTGCCACAGATTGAGTGAATGGCTCCTGGGGTCCTTGCAGAATATGTAAAAAGGACATTGCTGGAGCCTCATGCTTTGGAATAGTTGTCCTTTTTTTTTTTTTTTCTAATTCTGCCAATTGTGGATATAGTTCTTCAGGACATTGAATCTGCTCTTCAAGTGGTGCATATATCCCTGTCCCAGAAAGCATTTCCTCATTTATTGCTGCACGTGGACTGGGACCCATCCTGCTTTTATGAGCCTGCTCCACAACAAGAGTTTTTAGCTTTATGTCAAAATGAAGGAATTGAGCAGGAGACAGGCATGTCTGTGCCAGATGTTTGACATCATAAGGTGTCAACTGATATGTATCCAAAACATTTTGTAAGAGTCCCACAGTAAATGGACTTTGGACTCCATTGTTAACCACACTTTGTTTAAGGTTTTTTAGCAGTTATATTTCAAAAGGCGTATGAATAAAATACTCATTGTTATTAGCATCTCTTTCAGTTCCAACTGGGAAGCAAGCAGGGAGGGTATTATTCTCTCCCCATGTGGCTGCCTCTTCCACACTATCTGTAAGTTTTTGGATAGAGCCCTATGAGATATTTTTTTGTAAAGGCTCTGGCTCCTGCTGAGGGGATCCCTCTGAGGCTTTTGTTTTGGTGGCAGGCACCTCATCAGGGAGCTCTCTTCCCTCTGTGTTGGAATCAGAAACTATTGACTGTGAGCTCTTTAAGGGACTTAAAACTGAACGGACCAGATTCCAAATTGAGAAGTCTCAGGGGAGATGATTTGTCCTGCCCTGTGTGCCTCTTCAAGATTTTTCCAACTCTTTTCCAAATTCTACAGTGCTTGTCTGAGGGAAGTATGGATTATATTTGGTTACCTCTTTTAACATTTTCATTAAGTCTTTCTTTGGCACATGAGCCCCTAAGCAGGCTTTGGAGCAGTTGTAAATACCTTTGCTCCTCAGCTGAAACCTTTGCCCCATATTGTACTCCCAGATAAAATGGCTTTTCACAGCAGGAAGACTCACCTCCCCTCCACCCCTTCTCCAGGTGTCCCCTGCAAAGTTTTCATCCTGTGAAGGCCTTCTCCATATCCAAACTCTGGGTAGACTTACTTGTTCAGGCTAAAATTCTTAGTCCAAGGATTTTAGGTCCCTTGTTTGGGCACCAGTTATTGGATCCTGACCTAGATCCCCAATCTCCCAAATGAGTGTACGGTGGAGGCTTAAATAAAGTGAGACAAGTAGTATGATTTTAGGGCTCCAGGAGGGTCAAAACCCTTTAGCTGAGCTCGAGACTCTAAGGGCTAAGACAAAGACTTCTCTGGACTGCCCATGTTTATTAGGTCCAACAACCAAGGGCAGGGAAACCGAGGAAAGCACAGGCAATGAGCAGACTTTGGGAGTCACTTCAAGGACGTCTCAAAGAAATGAATCATGTCAATTTAGGAGAACCACCTTATCATGAAGACATGGTAGAAGTGAGACTGTAAGAGTAATTTCTGCAGCTGTAGTCTCTACTTAATTCATGTTTGAGCCAAGTGTCCACAGATGTGGCCTTATCTTGCCCTTGGAGTTATCTCTGGTCTCACAGGCCACTATAGGCCTCAGCCAGGACCAGTGATTCCTAGAGGTTCACTTACTATAAATCAGCTCCCATCACCAGGCAAGGGGCCGAGGCTTAGGTCAGATTCACAGATAAACATAGAAAGCCAATTAGTTAATTTTAAATCCTGCTCAGAGCCACTTCATAGTGGTTTCCAACACATTGCATTTGTTTTCCTCTTCTTTTCTACTTTACTGAGGGAGGGTGGTGGCTGAGGTGGTTTCTGCTTGGTTGGCTCTGGGATCTGCTCTAGGGATTGGTGGAACAATCTCTAGGTGTATCTGGGAGGGTCGTGGAAGTGTGGTCCTCTAGTCAGGCGTCTTCACCTGCTCTACTCTTTGGCCACTGTGAACCAAGTAGCTCTGCTCCACCACACCCTCTGCCATGATGTGTCTACCTTGGAGCCAGTTGATCATGGACTGAATCCCCTTAAAACATAAGGCAGAGTAAACTTTTCCTTTTTCAAATTGTAAATGTTATATACTTGGGAACTTTCCTCAATCTAATAGAAGAATTTCCAGTTTTAATAGTATTTGTCAATATTGCTTTAGAAGCATGCCATGAATTTTCTTTCATTGTGATGTCTTCTTTGATCCATAGATATTTAGAAGTGTGCTACTTAATTACCAAACATCTATAAATTATCTTGATATCTGTTATTAATTTTAATTTTATTAAGGTCAGAAAACAAACTATATGACTGCAAGCCTTTGAAATAATAATTATATAAATTGTATGATTTTGGAAGCTTTTAAAGATAGCTTTGTGTAACTCTTCATTTCAAAATTGAGGTAACTCAGTTGGAAAAATTGAGATATAAGATCAGTAATTTCTCAAAAGTTCTAATAAGCAGAAAAAGCTAGAATCAGAACTAGGATGCAAATCTTCTTGTGAATGGGTCTCTACCATCCCATACTGCTGTCTTTTGTCTTGTTGGGTCCCCACTTGACTTTTTCCTAGTCCTGCTTCCCTGTGATCATTGTATCTATTTCAACCTTTATTGCCATTTCTTTCTCCTGATATATCGCTGTAGACTTTCAATTACCAAATTTTATATATATAGCTAAAAATATATATAATATAAAAATATATAGGTGTGTATGTATTTGAACAAAGATAGGTTTCTGGTGATTTAATTTGTTTGTTTCTCCAATAATATTAAATTCAGTGCTGGGTAAACAGTACTCACTAAATGTTTATTTATTAATTAAAACTTCTGTTAATTTTTTTTGTTTTTCAAAGCAAACAAACTTTCTTCAAGTTATTCATGGTTATGAACTTTCTGTTAATTTTTAAATTTTATTTTTTAATTAATTAAATAATTATAGACATTGACAAGGTACAATGTGCCATTTCAACAACTCAGTAGATTATGGAATGATCAAACCAGGCTGATTAACATAATCAATACCTGAAATATAATTTTGATATAGGGGAAAGAGACTCCCTACTTTCTAGATGTCTGGTATGAGTTCATGTTCTCTAACACTGAAGAATGAATTTTAGGAACAATGGAAGTTCAGAGCAGAATATTGTGTATTGAGAGAAAGAAAGCTTCTGTCTGAGAGAGAGACAAAAGGGGTCCTAAGTGGGTTGCCAAAGACTGTCTTTTCTCAGAACTTTTATAGAACAAAGCCACAAGGTGAGGTGGGTCCAAGGTGGGGAAAAAAAATGGGAACTGGCAAGGGGGACAGAACTATGGTCAACCAATAAGATTAATTGCTCAGGTAAAATTGATTAAACTGGGGACAAATGGGGAAGTGAGTCATGTAACAATTGGGCATGCTTAAAGAACAGTGACTCTTCCTGTAGGCCCTTGGGATGGTGACTCTTGACTTCCTCAGGGTGATAGATCCCTATTTAGAATATCAATTCCTAATGCGTATCCTTAGGAAGTATGTGGGTGCATCTGATTTATCTTTTGTCTTGAGTCTGGCCCACAGCAGAGGTGTCTGTCTCCCGCCCAGCTGCAAGGTACCTGGTCTTCTGTACCGGCTCTTTGAGGGCCCAGCCCTGTCTGACTGCCTATAATATTTCTATCTAAGTCAGTCGCCTGTAACAATTTCACTGTGGTGAGAATATTTAAAATTCATCCTTTTCAGCTATTTTGAAATTACATAACTTCTTATTAACTGTAATCGTCACACTGTGTAGTAGGTCACCAGAACCCATTCTGCCCATCTAATTAAACTTTGTACTTAGTGACCAACTTCCTTCCTTGTCTGTGCCCCAGCCCCTGCTTTGGTAATCACTATTTTACTGTCTACTTCTATGGCTCCCACAGTTTAAAATTCTGCAGATAAGAAGGATCATGTGGTTTTTGTCTGTGAGTCTCTGGCTTATTTCACTCAGCATAATGTCCTCTAGGACCACCCATGAGTTGCAAATGAAAGAATTTTTTGCTTTTCACAGCCTGAGCAGTACTCCATTATGCATGTATACCACATTTTCACAACATATTTATTCATTATTGGGCATGTCAACTGTTTCCAAATCTAGGCTGCTGTGAACAGGACTGTAATAAATGGAGCAGCGCAAACGTCTTTTTAACATTCGCATTTCAATTCCTTTGGCTATAAACCCAGAAGTGGAACTCTGATTTCAGGTTTTTGAGGTAGCGCCATAATATTTTCTAAAATGGCAATAATAATAGATTATAGCAAATGACTAAATTTAAAAAATGTTTTATTTAATTTTGTAATAAAAATTTAGATGGTAATTCCTTTAAGTTTTTATTAAAAGTTTTCAATTAAAAATTTAGATGGTATGTAATTTCTTTAAAAATTGTTAACCTGAGCATAGATGAACACAATTTGCCCATTTTCTTCTATTTTCCTGTAAGTTATCGATAGGAAGATATATAGCAAAAATAAATATTGAAAAAAAACATACATTAAAAATCATCAAAAGAAGGCCAGGGATTTAGCTCAGCAGCATAAGCGCCTGCTTTGCAAGTGTGAGGTCATGAGTTCAATCCCCGGTACCAAAAAAAAAAAAAAAAAAAAAATCAAAAGAAATTTAAATTGAGCATACATATGCTAACAATCATCTTAAATTAATCATATTCATATAATAAAAAGTACCATTTACTACTAATACTACTACTAAGCTGACACTGTTTGCAATGTGGAAATAATTGTTTTCCAAAACCCTAATAAGAGATTTACAGTATTGTAACAACCCTATAATTTGAGTATCTGTACATTCCATGTGCAGTGGGGTTTCACATTGATCAGACAGCATCTACGATCATATCTAGTCCATACAGCAAACCAGCTATATGGACCCACAGTATTCTATTTTCATGGAAGTGGAAGTGTATTTTGGGAGAAATAAGTTTTTAAGGAAAAGACAATTGTATTAATCAGAGTTCTACAGAGAAGGAATCAATAGTGTTTAGTCAGCCTTCCACATCTTTGGGGTCTGTATCAGCCAGAACCCACAAGTAAGGAAGTAGATTCACCATTCATGCACTGAATATATTTTTTAAAACTACAACTGCACTGAATGTATACATATTTTCTTGTCATTATTCCTTGGACAATAAAATTTAACCTTTATTTCATAGCATTTATATTGCATTGTGAATTAAAAATAACAGATATAATTTAAACTTTGCAGAAGAATGTGTATAGGTTGTATGTAAATATGGCACCATTTTATAGAATGAACCTGAGCATCTGTGACTTTTGATGCTTTCAGGGGTCCTGGAAAGTCTTCAGGGAAGACTACATTAGCTATTAGAGAGAGAGCTATTAGCTATTAGAGAGATTTCTTTTGAAATCTTCCATGCCTAAGTCCCGGGATCTGCCTTCTGCACACTGAAGACCCAGGAAAGTTGATGTTACAGTTCCAGCTGAAAACCAAAAGTCTGAGAACTAGAGGAGCCAAGATATGAAGCCTGGTTTGTGTCCAGGTCCCTGAGGACGGGAGATGATTGTCCCAGCTTGAGTATACAGGACGTTCAACATCCCTTTGTCTTTTTGTTTCTACCCAAGCCCTGGATGGGTTGTATGAGGTCCACCTGTGCTCTCTCCACCCATTCTACTAATTCAAATGCTAATCTCTTCTTGAAGCATCTTCAAAGACGTTGCAGAAATAATGTTTTTCCAGTTATGCAGGCATCCCTTAGGACAGTAAAGTCAATAGGTAAAATTAACCATCATAAAGAACCAAGTTCATACAGCTGAACCGGTAATAAAGAATCACTGGAAGAGGAAAGGAATTCTAAAGAACACATGAGATGCATCACTTGATACTAACATTTAACATGGCTTCTACTGAAGCTTTGGTCATATGGAAAGCAAGGCTCTGTAAATGAGAAAGAAAAGACAGGGAGGGAGCAAAAAGAAAAGAACGAAGGAAGATAGGAAGAGGAAAAAGAAGGAAGGGAAGAGGAGAGAGAATAAAGAAGTTCATTATTGGTGTTGAGGGACGCTAAGGTGCTGCCCAAGGGAAGAGAAGCAGCTCAGGCAGCTTTGAGCTCCCAAGTTCAGTCGTCGGGGAACAGTACAGTGGAGGTTGGTGTCAGAACCAGATGCCCTGTTGCAGTGGGCTTCCGGGACTTCCTGACCCAGTGGAGGACAGTGTTCCCAGATACCAGGGGCTGCAAGGAGGTGGGCTGGCACCGG
Organism: Hydrochoerus hydrochaeris; assembly: GCA_004027455.1. Taxonomy (NCBI): domain Eukaryota; kingdom Metazoa; phylum Chordata; class Mammalia; order Rodentia; family Hydrochaeridae; genus Hydrochoerus; species Hydrochoerus hydrochaeris. The sequence continues at coordinate 37,330 of PVLA01008401.1, read as the reverse complement.
GAGGAGGTAGGACTCGGCAGAGAACCACATTCCCCATGGGATGAGCCAGGAGCCAGACGTGCTTTGTAAGATCTGTTAAGGATTTCAGGACTATTCGGGCAGTTTTGAGATTGTGTTGTTTGCAGGTAAAGAAAAGGACCCAGAGAAATCTGAATGATTCTCATCAATGGCATTTCATGTATGCCCCTAAAGAAAGAAATACACTTTAAAAACCTAGGGAAATTTACCTTATCCACAGATAAGAAACCCATTCTATCTTCCCAAACTAAGCTTTTTTTGCTTGCTCCAGTCGCCTTCAAAACGGATCATTTGTCTTCAGGGAACAAATAACACATCCTGAGGTTTTGAAGGTTGGTGATCTTGAGATAGTTTCAACTTTGCTACTGTGATTCCTAGAGAAATTTTTTCAACAAAGAGACAATAGCAACCTGCTTAGTATGCAAACCGTTGTTATTTTATTCAGAATAATCTGTAGTCATGAGCAATGTATGTCATAATTTAAACACCTTTTCAAAGTGTTAATATCATTTCAGAGCAAAATGCAAAGAATTTCATGAATTACGCATGTGGCACGACTTTAAAGTTAAATTACCATAAAATACATGTGCTACACAATTTGTTAACACTGTATGAGTTATGTTAATGAGCATCGATTGTGGCTGGTTCCATAAATATTTTGGACCCCCACCCAGGTCCACATCTGTGACTCCTGGGAATACTGTTGGATATCTTGATAGTTCACGAGCAGCCGCGACCGAAACACACGGACTAGCCCTGAAGGGCATGCTGCTTCCAGGGACCTCGCTGGCCTGAAGCTAGCTCCTCTTTCTGGTGTGGCTTCAGCATCTTTCCCAGGAGTTTTAGGAAAGAAGATGAAGCAAGGAAGTACACACTTGGGTACCTTAACCCAAACAAAACTGTGGTCCTGTGCAAAGAGAACTATGTATAATCTAAAAATCACTTTTTCAGATATCTTCTTCTTCCCAAAACGTTTTCACACGTCCTTCATCTGATCTTATTGATATATTGATATACAAACATCTTATTTATCTTAGTAGCTGTTGCATATATCTTTCTATGAATAAATTATTAAGTGAGTGTTTTACTAGGGGATTTGAAGATATTATCAGGCCTTTTGTTATTTTAAATAATACATCAATAAACATGCTGGTTCATATTTTTTTGGAGCATCTGTATGGACACATCTATTAACAATTCCTAGCAGAGTAATTGTTAGGTCAAAGGATATGAGTATAAAGTACTGGTATATAATGCCAAATTGCCTTCAAAAAAATTGGTAGCCACTCTGAACATTCTGTAGAATTCTTGTTTCCCCTCAACCTCCCTAATTGTGTACTATCAAACAATTTAATGTTTATGAATTTTACTGGGTTAAGATGATTTCTCATTGTGATTTTAATTTGCATTTTCAAGCTCATGAATGAGCATCTTGACTTGTTAATATTTATGCCCTATGCTCATTTTTGGAGGGTACTTTATTTTTTATGACTTGGCTTGTGAATAATCTTTACATATTTAGAAAAAACCTTTAGTCTGTCTTATGCATTGAAAATATTCTTTCATGGTTTTTCTAATTTGAGTTTGGCATTCTTTATGTTTATTTTCCCCTCGAAAGAATTTTAAAATTTTACATAGACAAATCTATTCATCCTTTGCTTTGTGGTTTATTGAATTTTGTGTTTGGCATTAAAAGGTCTTATCCTTTCCAAGAGTATAAACCATTTTCTTGTGTTATTATGTTTAAAGCTTTGATTGCTGTAATTTATTTTTGTGAGAATAAGGAAAAATCCAGTTATATTTGTTTTTCAAATTGCTGAACATTATTCCATTTCCATCTGGTAAATAATCCATCTTTTCTTTATTCTGAAATGCCACCTTTACCATATGCTCAATACCTAAGTGTAAATAGACTCGTCAGCCTTTACTTGATAGATTGGAATTTGGAGGTGGCCACACTCAGTTACATTTTTGAGGTTCTCTTAGAATCAGGGTCCGACTAAGGTAGCTCTACCCAAAGTGATTTATTTATCTTCTTGTTATTTTAAGTGGCTTAACATCTGAATTATAGCTTCACAATTTCATAAACAGCCAACTCCCAATACAATAGATACAGTACTTCTAATCTGTGTAGACAATAAAGAAATAACTACACAGCCAGGAAGGCACTCCCTGGACCTATCAGGAGGAGCACTGACTAATGATCAGTGGTAAATGTTCAACTGATAATTAAATATTTCTCTGCTTTACGAATATGTAGACTAATTTCATCCAAGGTAGTTTTTCTTTGGCTGGTGCACAGAGTTAGATCTTAACTTTTAATTATTTACCTACCATTAATTTGAAGGTCAGAATGAGTGCAAGTCATAAGAAAAGGTCAATGGATGGGTAGATGTGTCCTCATTTTTGGTTATCACAGTTATTTTGTATTTTTTAAGTTACATTTATTTCAATTCTTTCTGAATAAAGGCATAAAATAGAGTTTTTTTATTTAAAGCGAAAAAAAAAAGCAAAACAGAAAAAGGGGTAGAAACAATACAGAATTTCAGAAAAAAAAGTAAGAAATCACTAGTTGATAAATTACATATTGTCTTCTTAGACCTAGTTGTTAAAGTTACAAAATTAAAGCATACAAAGTGGACATTCAAACAGTGAGACTGCAAAGAAGTTCAATGATCCAGTAACAACTTAGCAACATGGTTATCAATCCTACACACTCAAACATACATGCAGCCGTATCCTCTAGAGCACTTTCTTTTCTTCTTCTTACTTTTTAAGTCCATTATCTGCTTAATTATATTCTGTTTCAGGTTGCTCAGTACCTTACTGACTTGTTTTGTTGTTGTTATAGACTTTTAATCACCTTATATAATTCTGTTGCCTTGTTTTTGAGTTTCTCCTCATCCATGATCCATGGATCAGCTTTGGAGGAGTTGGGAGATTTTTGGAGGTATTTTGTTACTTTCTTATCTACTTTTTTTTTTTTTTTTTGAAGGTAGTGAAATACAGCAGAACAAGACAGAACAAACCCATGTGACCGCAGTGCAGTAAAACTACCACAGAACCTCAGAGCAGGTCACTAGGATACGAGCAATGGGCTCAACAGTACAGCCCATTTTGTTCACATTAGCTGTTCTTTCAATCAGGTAGAGGAAAATGGAAGGAAATATCGAACTTTTACAGTACCATTAATCAAAACTGAGCAAAACAGTGATAAAGATATTTGCCTTCAAAGAGATGGTAGAAGGAAATCCCCCTTACTTGCCACGCTGTTTACATTCATCCTCCAAAAAGATACTCAGACCGCTGGTGGCGACTTGATAAGGGGGGGAGGGGCAGGGCCCCAGCTGCTCACCAGGGCGCCCAGTAGGCCGCCTGTTCTCCCAGTGCCCAAAGTTCCAACATGATGCAGAGCTCAGGAATCGCTGATCAAAAATAGAGTTCTGTAGTTGGCCCATCACTCAAAGTGAATTGTGACAAATCTTTTTCATTTTTTCCTTTTTGCTGAAGTATTTTAAAACCCTTTCACTCTTTCATACATCAATAGATATTAATAAAATACACAGACATTTTCTTGGATAACTCTAAAGCTGTTATGCTATCTAACAAAAAAATCCCCACAGATTCCTTACTACTATGTAAAACCTAGTCCAAAATCAATGTATCCAATTGTCCAAGATTAGGGTTTTTAAAAATAGTCCTTTTTTCAAATTGGAATCCAAACAAGCACTTCTCATTACAGTTTGTCTTGTTTCTTTTGACAGCTGTATTGATGTATAAATAACATACAAAGAACGGCACATATGGACAAGTTAGGGCGTTGGCAGCTCTGGAGATTGGCCTATGGCCTTGTGTGCTGAGTACCTGCTTTACCACTGAGTCACACCCCAGCCCAGTGTAACAATTCAGTGAGGTGGAAACTAGGCGTGAACATCAACAAAATCAAAGTAATCCAAAATCTCCCAAGGTTTGCTGTGTTCTTTGTGGGTTTATGTGTGTGTTAAGAAAACTTAATATGAGATCTGTCTTCATGACAAAGTGTTTTCCTTCCTAGCAAATTCTGAAATGCACAATAAATTATTGTTCAGGCTACTGTGCTGTTCCTAGAACTCTAGAATTTATTCATTTTGCATAACGAATCCACTCTAATCCACCACCTTTTGCCCTGGTACCACTATTATATTTTCTGCTTTTGTGAATTTGGCTATGATAGAAACCTCATAAAATCAAAGCCAGACAGTATTTATTCTTCTGTGACTTCCTTTTTATACCTAGCATAATGTCCCTCAAATTCATACATGTCACAAGGTTTCTTCTTCTAAAGGCTGACTAGTGTTCCTCTGTGACTGAGACCACTTGGAGGCAGCACTGAGCAGTCTTTGAGTCCGTCAACTGGCTTTCTGTTTTAACCTGAGTCTGCCACAGGCCTCCTTGACTTGCCTGATGAACTGGTGGCTGGCATGCAGAAACAGAGCTCTCCGGGCCAGCAGTCATGGCTGTAGTGGCCTGTGACACGATGACATCTCTGAGGGCAAGGTAACACCGCAGATGAGGGCACTGAATCTCAGAGTTCCAAGGCAACCACGGCCAACCTTAGAGATCAAACAGCTCTGTGTTAGCGACGATTTACCACTTGCTGTGCCTTTGACCGTTTTCACAAGGCCCTGCTCACTATTGTGCATTTTGCCTCAGCCACTCTGCGGAATTTTCTGCACACTCCCCGATATGATGAACCCAGTAAATAGGAGGCAATTTGGAGAGGTCTTTGTCTTAGCCACAAGAGCGCTGCTTTCCCAGACCCCCAATACCATATTGCTTTTGTCTATTGTCTTTTATCCTTTGCTATACACTTGTCCACAGGTTGGAGACTGGCCAGTTTCTGATACCTCTCTCTCTCTCTCTCTCTCTCTCTCTCTCTCTCTCTCTCTCTCTCTCTCTTTTTCTTTGTTCTTTGTTTTTTTCATTCATCTGTTGTAAACACTTGAGTTGTTTTCATATGGTGGTTATTTTGGATGAGGCACAAATGCAGGTATTATCTCTTCCAAATCCTGACTTCAGTTCTTTTGGACGTGTACCCAGAAGCAGCAGGAATGCTACATCTCAGGATAGCTCTATTTGCAGCATTGTGAGGAATTCCATACTATATTAAGCAAGCTGCATTACCGTTTCCCATTCCTATCCAGAGTGGAAAGAGTTACGACTCCTTCAAACTTATCAACCCTTGTTGTTTTCTGCCTATGGATTTTTTTGATAATAGCCATCCACCAGATGTGGGATGATAACTCATTGTACCTTTCACTTACATTTTCTTGATAATTAGAAATGTCGAGGATATATTCATATACCTCAGAGTCAATTGTATATCTTCTTCAGAGAGACTGCCCATTTTCAAAACAGGTCATATATTCTTGTGTTATTCAGCTACAAGAAGTCCTTATATATTGTGGAAATTAAACTCTGCTCAGATTTACTGTTTATAAATATTTTCTTCGATTCTGTAGATTTTGTATATTTTTGATCTTCATTTTATTAGTACCCATTTGTCGCACGCTGTTTACATCCACCTTGGGAACTCAGCACCTGTACATCACACAACTTGTTACCTTTAAAAATCCCTTTCCCTTCTCACCTACCTCCTTCCTTCTGTCTCTAAATTCTCTATCCTCATTTTCATTTTGTTATTATTATTCTTAAGTCACACGCTCTTTCCTGAAACTAAGATCCATCCTTGCCTTACCTAGTCACTAAGAGAACAGTGACACCACGTAAGGTGAGGACAGGCCGACCGGGGACAGCAGGCTCAGTCTCTAGTTTGCAAAGCTGATTATTCTCCACCTAGGTTTTACTCTCAGGGAAACACGGACCTTATGATATATACTGTCTGCATTCCTTGTGAGCATTTGGTAAGTGTACATCTGCTAGGCAGGAGCTGTTTAGTTTTATGGAATCCCATTTGCCTAATTCTGCTTTTGCTATCATGTCTTGGCTTTGTATCTAGAAATCACTGCCCAAACTAATAACTATTTAAATTAAAATTTTAAAAATTATTACAATTTAAGACACATTTCAGTTAATGCCCTCAGTGTAGTCCCCTAGCTTTGAACACGCCATATCATTTCTGCCACTTTCCGAAGCAGTCCTGGAAGTCCTCTTTCATTAGTGTCCTTGTGGCTGCCTTAGGTCTTGAATCTATTTAAAATGCTTGTAGAAATTTCAGCCGACTAGAAAGATTATAATGTGTCCTTGGCCAGCTCATTCACTGGATCTGGCAACTTATGACTTCTAGTTCTTCCCCAAAGACAAAATAACCGTGGAAGGTAAACATTTTGAATCAGTTCAGAGCACTGAGGAGGCCTCACCATGTAACAAGACACTCCTGAAAGAGGCCTTTCAGAACTGCTTCAGAAAGTGGAAAGAATCATAGGATAAGTGTGCTTCAATTAAGGGAAGTTCTAGTAATTTGCTGGAATAAATTTTTAAAGTTTAAACATTCCTTTGTGATCAGACTTTATACTTTTAAAGTTCCCACTCACTGACGAACTCTTGATAACCTTCCTGTTCTTTCCCCATTTAATGAAGTACTTTTGTTACAGATTATAATTAGCTTCACTGTGATCAAGTTATTAACTTCACAACCAGCTTGAATTGCACCTTGAATTGAATGTAGTTGAACATTCTCATTCCCGTGTCTTGGTGGTGACCCCCAATCCCACACCTCTTAGATCCCCTTCTCACATTCCCAAGCCTTCCTTCCTGACTGTGCTCTTTTCCCAAATCCCCCCAGGAGGCCCTTGCAGAGGTCTGGGTCTCGGCCTTCTCCTCTGTTCCCAGGGATTCTCCGTGGCACTCACCTTCCCTCTTAAAGCTTCGCACTGTCCCCTCTGCGTGGCCAACTTCAAGTCCAGCCGATGATACCAACCCCATCAAACTAAATTGCCTAATCAAATTTCCCCATAAATTTCTGTTTCTGTGTTTCAAGTTTCATGCACTCCATATTGGATTCTGTGCCTCTTTAGCAACTGTGCGTGCTCCTATTTTGACACAAAGTACTGTGTCTTAGGCTGTCACTGGGTCGAACATGGTGTTAACAGTTGGCAAACTCCTTGGGACAGTAGCTTTAGAATCTCTATCTTCTCATCTCCTGTTTTGACTGCTACATTTTTGTATGATGATTTGGTAATTATTTATCTGTACGACTGTCAAGAGTCCATTTGATAGTAATAAAATATGCAGCATGTACTTCAATATAGCTGTTCACATTAAAAAACGTGGTATGAAATAGTTGAGCACCATAGGAATCACTCAGAGTTGCAACTGATAAGAAAAGGGAAAGTCTTTCGTTTGTTGATTTTACAACAATAATTTACTATTTCCCCTTTATTTAAACTTCATGACCATCAGGCGTGGACCATTGTGGGAATTTAATTAGGGTTGGTGGTGCCCTGCTGCCACAATGGGGGAGATAAAACCTACGTTTCCCTAAAGGACACAGAAGCTCAACAGCGGCGGTTGTGTCCCTGGAACATCCTAGCTACGGCTCCTCATCTGGTATAAAGTGGGTTTTGTTTTAAATTTGGAGCACCACATCTTCACGCTGTTTCTCTCTCTTTAGAGTACCGACAGGGCGATAAACACCTGTGGCATCAAGAGGTTTGCCAGATTTGTCTTACAAAGGAAATGGGGAATCAAGACTGCCCAGCCTGCTTCTTCTGGCAGGAGTGCTACCCCCTTGCCCCGTGTGATAGGTCTATCTTTGGATTCATAGAGACACTGCTAGAGCCATGATAAAGAAATATTATTTCCTTCAAATCAAAGCACTGTGATACATCATTATGTTTGTTTGTCTTTTGGTTGTTGATTGTATTTAAGAATGACTTTTCAGTAATGCTAGTGGACCAGATAGACCCAATCAGAAAGGCAGTAACAATCAGCAGGGGTCGTGCCTATCTTCTATGTAAATAAATGAAAACAGACAAAGCTACAAGCTTCCCCATTACTCGCCGTAACACTCAGTGCCAAACACTCTCTCCTGTTTTCTTCATTTACTTAGGTTGTTTTGCACTTTTGTGGACTTGATTTCTTGGCTCCATAACCAGACTTGGATCCTGGCCCATTTGGGTCTTTGCTTGTCTCCTGCCTCCCTTGAATTTCAAAACCTCTCCCTAACTTCTCATTTGATTTTGTTTTCATATTCTTGGTATCAAACATACTAGAATCAACCCCTTGCCTCCCTACGCCATCCTGCCTTGACCTTATGTGCCGGCAGGGTGGGGTATCAGATGATGGAGAATCAGAGGTGGATGAGTATGATATTTAATCTTGCTTCTCTACTGCACATTGTGACTCTATTGAGGAACTCTCCTTACACCATTTTTCTGCTTGGAAATCCTTCAAAGGCTTTTAAGGATAAAATATAAGCTGCTTAGCATGGAATTAAAATGGATCATCATGACCCAGTCTTCAACTTTGACCATTTCCCCTTGTCTAGCTTATGCTTCTGTAGAACAGACCCCCCTCACAGGTCTCTGAATAATCCTCATTTCCTTAAGCGTTTAGGTGTTTGCACATGCTGTGTCCTCTGATGCTAACAGGCAGATTCTGCTTCTGTAGAAAACTCTTCTCTCAATACCTTACTCTTCAAGAAAACCTTCCCTGATGCAAGGCTTTATCCAGTTACATTCATATAAGTCATGTACATTTCTCTGCATACACATGCACACACACACACACACACACACACACACGGCTTGGTCTTGTTCTTTTGCCTTAAAGGTGGTTTTTATAACTAGGAAAATGGCTTTATTTTCCATCTTTAAACAACTGACAGCCAGATAAAGAGATATAGGACTGAAGAACAAAGAAATGTAGAAAATTCTATTACCAGCACTTATCCAATTCCACATAACTATGTTTTAAATATGTATTTTAAATACATGCATATTAAAATATATATTCCTTTATTCATTAAGCATAAAAAGAGGAATGTGCACATGCTGGTGGCAGAGCGAAGCATATAAGGACCATGGGCTAACACGGCTGCTTAAAGGGCTCTTGGTACTAGCGGTCCAGCAGTCCACAAGCTCAGAGTTGAATATTTACAAGAGTTACTTTTAAAGATTTGTATTCAGAAGAAAGGAAGATTGAATCTGAGACTTATGAATTAATATGGAACCCTAAAAAACTAAACTTCAGAGGAATTCTCAGAAGAAGACTATTCTAAACAAATAAAATTGTTTTAGCCTTCAGCATGTGAAAAACCAGTTTTTCCAGCACCATTTGTTAAAGAGGCTATCTTCATTCCAGTGAATATGTTTGGTCTCTTCATCAAAGATAAGGTGGCTGAGTGTGTTTGGGATTGTGTTTGAATCTTCTAATCTATATCACTGATCCTCAGGTCTGTTTTTTTTTTTTTTTGCCAGTATCATGCAGAAGGCTAAAACTACACCCATGTCTATTGCTATGCATTAGGCTAAACTCAAAATGGACCAAAGATCTAAATATTAAAACAGAAGCACTAAATTTATGGGAAGAGAAAGTAGGTAGAAATCTTGAAGACATATGCGTAGGCAGGCATTTCATGAACAAAACCTAGACAGCACAGGAAGTACTTCAAAAAATCAACAACTGGGATCTCATCTTACTAAAAAGCCTTTGCACATCAAAAGAAATCACCAACAGAGTGAAAAAAACAATACACAGAGTGGGAAAAATTTTAGCCTACCGTCCCTCAGTCAAACAATACAGCATAGAGAATTGAAAAAAGTCAGACCTTCCCAAGTGAAAAAACCCAATCCAAAATGGGCATCTAAGATGAATATGCATGTCTCAGATGAAGAAATATAAATAGCAAATAAATATATGAAAAATTTTCAATATCATTGGTTCTTTGAGAGATACAAATTAAAACAATACTGAGATTTTATCTCACTCCAGAAAGGAAGGCTATTATCAAGAAATCAACCAACAACAAATGCTGAATGGTTGTGGGGAAAAAGGAACTCTTCTCCACTTTCAGTGGGAGTGTAGACTGATACAATCACTGTGAAAAATCAGTGTGGAGATTCCTAAAAAACTAGGAATAGAGGTTGCATTTGACCCAGCTGTATTACCTTTCTAGTATCTTCCTAGAAGAATTAAAATCATCATATCACAGTGATATATATACACTCATGTTTATAGTGACATAATTTGCAGGAACTAAATCATGGAAACAATCCAAATACCCATAAACCAATGAATGGATTGAAAAGATGTCTTTTTCTTTTATACAAGAGAGTACTACTCAGTCATAAATAAGGATAAACTCGAGACATTGTTAGGTAAATGGATGCAACTTGAGACCATACTCCTAAGTGAAATAAATCAGACTCACTTGTGTAAACATCATATTGTCTCCCTGGTATGAGAAACTGATAAAGTAAATATGGTCCAAAATGTACAATAAGTATTGTGAAATGGTAAGAAATTGTTCAAAAGGAAAAACGAACCAGGGCGAGGGGAAAGGGAAAGGAAGGAAGAGAAAAGAAAAAGAATACAATATAGTTATTTTATTAGTTTCTCAGTTCATTGAAAAGAAAGGTTTGTGTTAACATCATTTGGAGAATTTTTTATGTGCATATGTTGTAACTGTCTTGAAGATAACAATATACAACATATTAACTACTGTCATTTTCCTATTATTTTGTTTGGAATTTAATTTTTTCCCCACAAAATACATGCATACATTCATATCTTTCAAGTAATATAGGAAGAAAAGAACAAAGGCGAAAGTAACATCTAAAACAAAAGAAAAATTTCCAAGAATCTAAACTCCAAACTTGTATTTCATGCACAATCATTCAAAATTATAGGTCTCAGAAAGTCTGGATATCTTGATGGAAAACTTTTGCATAAAAATTGAACCCCATGGGGTAATATCCTAGGGGTAGGCGGGGTAAGCAAATGTAAAGTTACTCCAAAGAGGCACCCTCAGCATAATGATCAGTGACAATAGTCATCTGTAAAAGTCAGCAAACCTAACAAGAAGAATTGGTACTCCCAGAATTCCAGTTCCCACACATTCCGATACAGCATATAAAATAGATTTGCCCCAAATTAATACAATATAATATGTGAAATCTAAATTATAAGAAAACAACAGGGCACTCAGAAAAAAAAGTGTTACAAATTCCTTTAAAACTCAACATTAAAAAAAAACTTGATGGAAAATTGAACTAAAAAAATAAGATACATAAAAATTATTAGACAGAATTAGATAAAAGAAAATTACTCATAAAGAATTAGAAAACACATAGGAGAAAGTAGGAGACATGGAGGTTAGAACAAGAATTCCAGGCTTGCCAGAGGTGTAGAAGGGAGCGATTGAAAGAAACAGAGTGAAACTGTGTTTACTGAAGTGATGGCTGAAGATACAGTGGATGGAAGACATAAAGCCTCAGGTTAAAGAAATGCTATGAGCCACGAGCAGGTTAAATAAAAATGTCATGTGTAAAACTGTCAAATGAAAGAGAAGATCTTAAAGACAACCATAAAGATAGTTTACCATAAAGAAAACAAAAATTATATGGAAATTCCAACAGCTAATTGTTTTTACTATCTTTCTTCAATCTACTGAGAGAAAATAACTGTTAATCAAGAATTAATTATCCAAGCTGTCATTTTTGAAGAAAGTATAAAAAACATACTTTTAGACAAAATTGAGAGGATTTATCACTGTGAGATTCATGAGGAATAAATATATTTGAAATGATATAAGTCAGGAAAAAGCTAGAAAAGAGAATACTATTCCAGTAGTGATGGTAAACAAAGAAATTGGTGAACATGGGTCAATACAGAGAAGCATTTTTACATAGAACAATAACAATAATGGTATTAACTTGCATTATTTAAAAAGCTGTAATAAGCTTTTAAACATTCATAACATACATAATTTAATAAAGAAAGTGAGCAATTAATTATTGTTCAGGAAAAAGTTTGAATTATTGAATTGTTTTAGCTTATATTTAAACAAATACTTGTTAACAATTTTTACATAATCATGTGATATAAATTGGTGATATCTAAATAATAACAAGAGAAGTTGGGAAAAGAGAAATATGTTTGAAATAGAAGGTACAGAGACAATAGGAATAAATCCAAATGTCGGTAATTACAAGAATGACAATGATCAAAATTCTTCATATAAAGAGCAGAGGTTAAACTTTCAATAAAATTCCCTTTAAAAGGGGATTATTAACACAGTGGAACAAGGTGACTCAGTGTTATTTTGATGAGGAAAAGCAGAGCAGGTAAGTATGATCAAAAGTAAGCTAGTAAGTACATTTATATTACCATTAAGACAAATTTTGAGGGTAAAATCGTTACTGGGATGAAAATGATTGCTACACACTGATGAATAGTTCAAGGCACAAATGAATAATAATGTTTCAAAATCTATATGCAGATAAGAACTCCAGGTGTGCTGAAGCCAGGGTGGCTTCCAATCTAGTGGGCAAGAGCTAAGGTGCTATAAAAACACTGATTTTAAGGAGATTTTGTGAAAAATATTGGGAAACTTTGGTGTGAGGTCTCCAACAAAGTAGACTGATCCATCTATAAATCTATGGATAGCCCTGTCTATTGACTGATTGTGCTACCTATTGCCGGTCTCTGTGGAGACGGTTATTTCAAGGAACTGGCTCACATGACTGGGGCGGCTGGAGGACTGACATTGGCAGGGCAGGATGCCAGCAGGCTGGGAGCTGCAGCAGGCACTACTGAGGCCTTCTTGAGTCCAGAGGCAGTATGACCAGCTGGACTAAGCTCTACTCTGCTGAAGACCTTAATTTTCTCTGTTTAAGTCTTCACTGGCTGGATGAAATCCACCCACATCATGGAGAGTGATTGTTTCCTCAAGATCTGCTGATTTAAATATTAATGAAAATTTGTCTTAACGGCAACATCAAAACTGCCATTTTGTCCACCGACTGGAACCACAGCATAGCCACGTTAGGGCACGAAGTTAATCACTGTTTGGGTGGAAGCCAAGGGCAGGTGAGTTTGTCTTCGGATAGGAAGAGGGTCAGCTCCTCCTGGACTGTAGAATGAAGATGGGCTCTTATGTGATGGTTAGGGAGGACCAGGCAGATGGCTTCTGTTCCTTCCATCAAGTAAATGAGATGATCTGAGTGAGCAGAGGGACTAAAGTCTGCAAAACTGGAAAAATTTGCCAAGGTGAACAGGCAACTGGGATTCCTAGCGACAGATGGCCAAATAAAATGAAGGGCTGGTGGCTACAGTCTTCCAAGTGACAACATGTCATTAATACATGCTCATTGCACCAATACGTCTCTTGGTGTCAAATAATATCTCATAAAGAGTTCATACTGCTCTCAGGTTAAGTATATGTGCCCTAGTGTAATGTCTCATTCTGTCCTCTAGACTCATGTACTGTTAACTGTGATACGTCCCAAGGAATTTATGATTGCTAATCTTGTAGCATGATTCATATAATAAAAGGTAAAATTTTGGCGAGAAAATTGGTGATCAGGTAAATCGGCTTAAGGAGAAAGACGTTATGGTAAGGACTAATGTAAATGCTAAAGGCCCTTAGCATAGTACTGCCGCTCTATGACCGTAAACACACACTCCTTGGGCCATATTCCAAATAATGAACTTTTGCACTGGAAAAGAATATTTATTTGAATGTGAATACTAAAGAAATGAAGATGATGTTTTCTTGATTCTGCATCTTCGATTGTCCGCCCATTATATTGGCCCTAGGAAGTGGCTACAAGATAAAATCTATCTACTTTCAATCAGAGTTTTCTTCTTCCTCTGTTGGAATTATCTGGTTAGAGGCACTTATCTCCTTGAGAAGTAATAGGAGATAAACAAAAAAACAATTTTAAACCTAAGAGTCATATGTCCTAGGTAAGAGGTAACCAACTCAAATCCCTACAGAAATAGAACACATCTATTCTTAGCCAAACATAGCACATGTGCTGGCTGAACTATGCTTTAGTTTAGATTCTATTACCTAGTAGACCTGAGTTGTATAAAGAGTGTACCTCTGTTGACTGCCTTTCTTCTATTTTTGAAATGTTAACATTTGTTTGACCTGGCACATAGAATTCTAATGAGGAGTCAATGAACAGTATCATGTAATGGAAACTTCAGATTATACAAATAGCCATGTATTAGGATTCACCATGGAAAAAAAGAACCAGTAGGTGTGAGTGTATGAAGACTTGTTTATTTATTCATTTTAAGGACTTGGGTCATGAGATGTGTGAGTTATGAAATCTGAAGTCAGGCCAGTAGGGTGAAAATCAAGGAAGGGCAGATGCTACCAACTGAGTTCCACCCCTGCCCGCTGGAAGACTTCAGCAGTTTCTGTGTTGTCATCTTGAGGCTTTGGGAAGCCTTGATCTTTGCTCTTAATTAAGGCCTTTAACCATTTAGACGAGGTTACTCATATCATGTGGGTGGGGATCTGCTTTCCCGAAAATCTACCAATTTAATTGGTAATCACATCTAAAAAATTACTTCCACAGCACCAATTAGCTGAGTGTTTGACCAAATAAATAGCACACATCGGCTACAACTGCCAACTCAACAAATAAAATGAACTACCGCAATGAAGCATTATGGTTAGTACTTGGGCTCTTAGGTTAGGTTGCTCATATTTAATTCCAACTCTGGCTTTGGAACTGAATGTTCTTGAGTAAGTAAAGTACTGTAACTTCTCTGACATCTGCCAAGCCGCCTTGCAGAGGGAATATGAGACTGGATGGTACGTGTTGTATATTCAGAATAGGGCAGTACAGAATTCATTTGCAGTGAATTGTGGCTATTAATAAACACCCTTAATCCTTATTACTGGTTTTTCATATGAAAATACAGCAGTGCAGAAAATTTAAGTAGAACAGAAAATACTCGTTTCGTAGGCCACTGTTTTCCTTCCCCTCAGAGTACAGAGTAACTCATCATCCTAAATTTACTCCAAGTCACAATTTCAATACGCTGCCTACTACCCTTCTTCTTTTTTTTTTTTTTTTTGGTACCGGGGATCAAACTCATGACTGAACGCTTTCCAGGCAGGTGCTTATGCCGCTGAGCTAAATCCCCAGCCTTACTACCCTTAATTAATACACTATTTGTCAGAACTTTTAGTCTAATACATATTTGGTTTGCAAAACCAATGTCATAAATATTAAAGATAGTTGACCTTTTAAAGATATTTATTCTTTAATTCAGTGAAGAGCTAGCAAATTAGCCATCTACCAACTAGAATGTTTTGCCAACTTGTAGCGGTACCTTGGTGATGGAGTCTTAACATCGTGCGAAGTTATTCATTAATTCTTTGTCCTAATCTCAGAGAACCATAGTTTATTTCTTTCTGCCTCTGAACATACCCAGCATCATCTAAAATAATTTGTTGAAGTATGATTTTATTTGCTAATACTCAGGTGATTTTACAATTTCAAACTTAATTTTAAAAAAAAATTACTTGATTAACTGTGCATTTTCCTTTGGGCACATAATTGCATAGCTAATAAGTTCCCAATTTTATTATGGTAACCATCTGTGGGTAGATTTCTGGGTTCTTTAATGTGTCTCTACATTAGATCTCTTTAGGTAAAAATTAATTCAGCTTAGAAAAAGAAAACAGTTTAAAAAAGAGTTTAGAAATTTAAAAGTTAGGTGAGCTTCATTGTTATAGCTAATCTAATGCTCCCCTGCTTTCAAGGTGACACGATCCCGTGGATTTGCTAGGAGCTGGCCTCTGCTGTACCTGAGAGCTGCCATCCTCTGTCCCGGTGGGAAGCTCACTCACTCTCCCAGCTGGCAGGAAGCTGCAGGCTCCAACTCTGACTGACAGTGGCCTCTGGTGTCCTGCATGTGGAGCCTTCAGGTCCTCATGGCCTCAGTTAATTTAGTTTCCAGAAACAATTCTTAAGAAAATCAACTAGAAATGATTGTTGTCTAGTTCATTATGTCAGTTTGTTTATTCACCCTGGAGACTTTTTCTATCCAAAGATTAACCTATGGTAGCATCTTTTCCTCCTATCAAAGTCCCCAAAACCTCAAGTGGTATTTAAAATCACGTTTTGAGAGCCTGGGGCTCCCCCAAGGGAACGAGGCTGCTGGGTTTACACTGGAGGAGCAGCCAGGCTTTCTGCGAGCGGCCACCTGTGTTTGCTCCGCTGCTGGGGTGACTGGAACCCGGGGAAGATGAACACAAGGACCAAGTGACAACATCTTATATCTCCCACTCTGTCATCTTTGATCAAAGGTCACTGAAACAAAAGCTCTGAAGTGCCACTCTGGTCATCTCACTGTGGTGGTTGGGATACAGAGCCCTTCTCCTTAGGTAAAAATTGAAAAAAAAAATCCCTAGTATGCAGTTAATTACTCTGTTCTGCCTGTAACCACTTTTGTTATGACTTTATGTTTTAGGAGATGACACCATCCTGAAGCAGGACATTGCTTTCTTTAGTTCTAAGAATTATCCCAGAATCGTGATGCTTCTACAGTATCCATAAATAAACAGCATTTTAATGTTTTATTGATGATGAAGGATGAATGTCTGCCAGGGCTGTTATTAACTAAGTGATGCTTGACTCTATTTGGAGGTCAGATGTGTGTCACCTGTTATCTTCAGGATTAGGAGCCTTTATCTCCCAGGCTTGTTTTTCATGCTCCACACTGCAAGAAACTTCAGTTTGGCTCTGAGATGTCACGCTTGACTTTGATGTTCCAGAATCTTCCGCTAGAAGGATCAGGAGAGATACAGCTTCAGCTTTTTGCACAGGGGATCCAAGCAGAGAGAACAGAGCTTGATTAGTCTCTAAGACTGACCAGAAGAGGGCAGGCGACCTCTTGGGCTACCTTGCCTTAACTCTGTGAAGAGCTTGGATTTCACCTGCCGGCCATTCCGGTGAGTGGCAGTGGAGATTGAGGAGCAGGGTTTGAAGGAATGGTAATAAATGTTTTGTATTTTTAAGGCTCCTGCTTATTTGAGAGGATGATTCTTTTTCTGTTTTTCTTCTATACTTCAAATTTCGATAATCCTAGGGAAGCTAGGCCAGGTGCATGTTAGATTTCAAAGGGCTGTAAGTACTCTACACAACTCTGAAAATCTCTTAGAGAGCTCTGAATAAGATTTTGAATAAGATTGGGTATTTTAGATGACTTTATTTAAGACATTTTCTTCCTGAACAGTCACTTTGTATGTTTTAAAAAAAAGAATTCTAGTCAGCCTTCAGTTATACATGTTTATTATTTTCTTTAGACTCTTTAGAAAGGAGAATGAATAAGTACCAAGGTAAAATACTTTAACTCCTTTTTTATTATATTGCATTACATTGAAGAAGTTGCTGATTCTTAGTATTGCATATTTCTTATATTTCTAATTCCAAGGATTTGTCTTTATTTTTGCAATGATTATTTTTGTAGGATAATCTCAAAATCACATAACACTCTGATTTTGAGTCGTGGAGAAATTGGTGTATGCTAAATGTCCAGTATGTCCCCAAGCCCTTCACCTTTATGGTCAGTTTTGCCTGCAATATCTGACAATCACAGTCCCATCAGCCATCTAGAGTACACACCGGTGGCTGATCTTTGTTACTAGTTGTCCTCCTTTTAATATTCCTGAGATTTAGAAATATTTACTTTCTCTAAACACCCTTTTGATGTTGTGTACAAAAATTTGTATTGGTTACAGTTTTTTCCGTTTCAAGCCAGGTGTGGTGATGCGGGCCTGTAATCCCAGCTCCTGGGAAATCTAAGGCAGGAAGATCTCAAATTTGAACTAACCTGGGCAGCTTAGTGAGAGCCTGTCCTTGAGCAGGATTGAGGTCCTGAGTTCAATCCCCAGAATTTAAAAAAAAATTTTTTTTTCAGTATCAACTACCATATAACCTAATGCAAACTCCTCTGAACTAATGAAAAATATATTGACTAACACCAAGGGATTAAACATGCTTTCAGGTTGGTGGTGCGGTGAGAACCACCTGGATCTTTTCCATCTGGGGTTACCACAATCACTGGATCCGTTTCATCCCAATCTTCTCTTGTGGTCATAGCATGGCGATCAGTAGCGATTGGGATTATAGACTTTTATTTTCAAGTCCAGGGAGAAAGAAATTGACTGTGTTTAGCTTTCTTTTGAATGAAGACACTTCCTTCCTTGGAAGCCACAAGAAAATTCTTCTCCCTTCTCATCGATGAAATTGAGCTTGGGATTTTCAATCAAAACCTCCAGCAAGGAAATAAGATTATCACAATATAAATTAGTGATTCTTGTCCCCCACCAATCTCACCTCAGAGAGGGTAGAAAACAACCTTAATAGTCTTGAAATAAACACAACTTGGCAATCACAGATTGTCTTTTTAAATATATTCTTAAATTAAGTTGCTAGTATTTTGCTTAGGATTGTCTCTGTTAACATGAACTACTCAACAAAAAACTAAAAACTAGGTAGTTTATAAAACACAGGAAGTTACTTCTTACAGTTTTGGAGGTTGAGAAGTCCAAGATTAATACACTAGCAGATTCTGTGAGTCTGGTACAAACGTTTTTGATTCAGGCTTTTTTTTTTTTTTTAAAGAAACCCATAAGTTCGAGGGAGGGTCAGTCTATCTCAAACTCCTTTATCTGGAAAGTTTAAAAATATATTTATTATATGTATTAGTCTACAATGGAGACTTGGTCTCTCTGGAAAAAGACTCCAGGACCCATTTGATGGTGATACAATGCACCTCATAAAAAGATGTAGGAAAAGTGAGCTTAGCGCTTGGTAGGTAGCCTGTAAGTAATTGTGTTAAGACTTTGGGATAAGGGAATTATAAAGACTTTGTAAAAACAGGGAGACAGTTATTTTAGTAAGAAGTGAAGTTACCCTGACACAGAAGCAAATCACGGTACTGAAAAGCTTCTGAGACACTGAGTCACAATTTCCCGTCTGTCCTAACTGCAAGTGAATGTGTCCCAAAGTACCTGGGAGACAAGGTCATGGGGCTGCCTTAGGGTGAGAAATGCCCGCATTAGTACTAGAACAGCTGAAATTTATTGAGAAATAATGAGCATTCACTATTCTTTGTATGTTATAGTTCTTGATTTTCTTAATCACTCACAAAACAGACACAATTATTATCTTTGTTTAATAAGGAATCAGAGACTTAAAGGAGCATAAATAACTTCACAAAGTTTGTGAGTGGCAAAATATACACTTATTGTTGATCTCTGGTGAAAAGGTAAGCCTTCTACTTCAGCAGCCTTATTATATAATTTCTAGCTGAGAGGAAGTTCATTGAGCAGAGTTAGAGCATTTTATTCACAAAGAGGAGGATGCATGTAGAGTACAGGATACCTGTTGTGTTGTGGTCGGTCATTATTTCTCGTGATGTAGGAAACCAGAATGCAAGGTTTAGAGTTTAAGCATAGATCCTGAGACTTGGTTTGTGACTGAATTGTGTGGTCTTCAACGAGGTTCACATTCCTTCCCCTTTCAATGGGATAACAATACTCTTCAGTTCACAGAGTTATTGTGTTGATCAGGTGATTGTATTGTACCTAGTACTATACTTGGCACACAAACCCAAAAATGCTCAAAACATTATAGTTATTGTTGTTGCACTATTTATTACTTTATTCCTTGTAGCAATTGGGTCTTCATTGTCAGTGTTAGTGCTTTAAAATTTAATGGCATCAGAAACCACAGAGTAAGCAAATCAGACCAAGTTGCACACATGTAGCCTCTGGAAGGACCCAATCCCAGCTCCCGCAGTCACCGTGCAGTGGAATGGAAAAAGAGAGGCTGAAAGCTATCGGGAAGCACAAGCGTCCTGACACCCTGCCCCAGGAGAGGCGACCGGAGGCATTTGGGACATCAGTAATTGCACGGAATGGGAAGCTGGAATCCACTTTCGCCATCTACGTGTTCATTCTCACTGTCCCTAAGCCCCTCAGCCACCGGAGCTCCGCGTTAATTGAATACTTCAGCCTTCCCTATTTTATCCTTCTGGCTCAGGAAGTAACCACCTAATAACATCACATGAAGGAAAGAAAACTTTCTCCAATTTACAAAATTGTAGGTAATTTTGTTATTCAATTAAGATAATACTGCTTCTGAACATAACCCCTTGTCCTGACTTCAAGCCCCGAATGCACTGTAGACACACAGAAAAATGAGAGTGTCCTCAGGGTATCTCTGTTTTTGCATGAAGGGATAATAGTCTTCTAGCATTTTCTGGTTTGTCTCTCTATTTGGGTCACAGAATCAGTTTCAATTATTTCAAAGAGTGTGTGACATCGTCACCATAACGACCTCCATATCTGATAAATATTACAACATCGGTAATGCGAATGCAATCTTAGTAAAATCTACTTTACATTTTGAGAAGATCTCCTCTCATTTATAGTGAGTTTTAATTCCCTTCATGGGTAGAATTTTTATTAATAAAAATATTTCATATATCTTATCATTAACCAAAGGAGTTATTTGCTTTCCACAGTTAATTTTCTGTCTTCTAAAAATACCTTTCAGTTAATGACAATATTTAAATTCTTTTTTTTAAAGCAAGCCACAATATACATCCTTACAGCAAAATTCCCATGCATTGTGCATAGATATAGTTCTGGTTATGAGCTCAGGAACACAATTTTCTTGAACATTGTAATTTTTATATTCTACTTCAGTGCTGTAATTTCCCTGGCAGTATTTAGGGCACTTCTACTGAATCCAAAATTACACTGAATATGCTCTGTGCAGATAATTTAACACCTGTGAATTCCCATGCTGTACAATTGTAGACTGCACATCGCAGAGGCTTAGGATCTGAACTATATTGCAAAAATAATGAGCTGCAGACTGCAAAAGTGTATTTACCTACATAGCCACTAATTTTTCCTACTGTATTGAGGCACTTAATAACCATAGATATATGTTGGGTTTGGCAGATTTACATTTTAAAATTTATAATTAATATTCTTTCTATGGGGCTTCAGGAGGAAGAATTTGTCGGTACTAATCCCAGGCTAGAACCCTCGCCAGGTGGACCTTGGTTACCTGATCTCAGGCTGAGCCACGCTGGGGAGAAGCAAACAAGGGGAGCAGTGCCCGGCCAAGGCGCCCGGTAAAGAAGCACACGTGCTGTGTGTTACCCCGCCTCCTCCCTCCACAAAGTTATTTCACACGGCTAAAACCACACAGCCTATTTGGACTGGGAGTTTACTTAGAAATTATTTAAAGGTTATGAAAGATGTATTTCATGAGAGATGAGGGAATAGAGTCCAGGAGAGGTTACGCAACTTTCCAAGAGCCAGAAGCAAAAGAAGGTTCACTGTCTGAATGCCCTTGCTCAGATGCGGTGTGACCACAGGTACGCCCGTGCCCCGCTGCGGTACCCTCAGCCTTCCTGAGGAAGGGAAGGGCGTTTTCCAGGAGGCGATCAGCCTACGAGATGTTCAGTGGACAGAGACTTAGAACCCTCTCTGAACGAAGAGAATATCTGAAGTGTTAAAAATAAGATTTGTGAAGACATCTGTGGGACCGCTGCTGGTGGTTTACGGTGTCTTTCCTGATTCGTCTCCCTGATTCTGGTCTGGAAACATCCCGTTGAGAAGGATAAAATATGCATAAGAGAAAATGCTTTGCTGAACACATCTCTTAAAATCTAGGGCTGGTCACAGACTGATCTAATTTATGGGGCATCCACCCTAGGTCCCTTTTCGCCCCTAACAATGACTCTTTTATAAGAGCACAGGAAAATGTTGAAAGGTTCTGAGACAGACTTGGAGGAAGAGATCTTTTTTCCTTTCTTTTTTTTTTTTTCTGGTTTTATGTTGTTTTTATTTGGGTTTATAATACATATCCTTACTTCATTCTTTCCTACTTCTTTCCTTCATCTACATGGTTAAAAACAAGACGTTAAGAATAGAATGTATCTTACCTCATTTCGAGCTAGATTCTCAATATAATCAAAGTTGTATATTAAAATGGTCCTGAGATAAACCCTCACGTGCGGAACTTGCCAGGAAAATGTTTGAAATGGACTCCACACCTTCAAGCTTCACTGCCAACCTCCAGTGGAGATGGAGTTAAAGTGAGGAGATAGAGGGTACCGATGGAAGGATTCTAAAGACTGCTGTTGTGTCATGACTTTCCTTGTCCCTGCCTAAAGAAAGAGGAGTGGGAACTGACTCTTAACCCATCTTTAGAGAGAGAGAGAGAGAGAGAGAGAGAGAGGACCACTCAAAGAGCTTGGCTAGGTTCTTCAGTCAAGGCTGGGAAAGTTTCTGCATCCAATACTGCAGAATGGAGGTGGCTGTGCAGAGCCAGTCTGCCATGTGCAGAGTGTACCAAGCAAAGGATGTGAAGAGTATTTCCTGGTTTTTCCAGGCCAAAAGTCAGTCATGTTGGAAAGAAGGGAAACAAAAGTTGGGCTGAGGTATTTTAGAGTCCTGTCCTAAAGGAATTCCCAAATTCCTGAAGGAATTCCTAAAGGCTCTGTTTGAGCAGCAAGAGAACTAGGCACCATACACTGAGTGGCAAATAGAGAAAGACAGGTTTCTTTTCCCACGAGAGAATCTTTGATGAATGCAAGCAAGTACCCAAGGAAAAGAGGGGCCTGCCAGGGGCATCCATCACACCCATGGAGTTTTCTTTCCTCTCCTTGTCCCTCACTTCCCAAACCTGAGAGGTGAAGCACTGCTAGCATAAATGGGAGAAGCAGAGCAAGACAGAAAAATCCAGAGCTAACAAATGGCTTTTCTGAAAGAGAAGAATCTTGCCTCTAAAGCTGAAGGAGGGGAAAGAGCCCTCTTAGCTTCTTACCACGGCATTGCTGATTGCTATATTGGACCGGACACATTTGGTATGTAATTGGGACTTTCCTTTACATCTTTTAGTAATGATAGAATTCTCCATCATTTAATAGTGAGAAATCATAAAATTGCCAAAGCTTTTATCAAAAAACTGGAAACAATTTTGAAACAAAGTGAAAGTAGTTCATGAATTCCTGACTCATATTTTCTCACCATACTCCTGCAAAGCATTCTTTCCTCATCAGGTCCTTCCTGGTCCCTAACTTTTATAGCTTCCTTCAACCAGAACTGGAGTCTTAACTTGGAGTTAAACGCTGTAATTCCAGGAACAATCCAGTCTTTGGTAACAGATAGTGCAATAATTTTATCAAATCAATTCAGAGATTCAATATCAAGATATTCTTAACTCGGGGCACTGATTCTGAGCTTCCTGTTCTGGATCTATGCCTTATTTCTGAGACTCACATAATGTTTTCAGACACTTTAATTCTAAGCTACTAAAAGAAGAAAAGAGCTGAGACCAAACTTTATTTTGTCAAAGAAAGTTTTGGCAAAGAGCAGAGCTGAGATGTAGCTCAGTGGTCGAGTATATGCTTAGCATGCACAAGGTCCTGGATTCTTAGCTCAGTACCCACCCCCAATCTAGAACAGGATTCCAGAACAAGGATGATTCAAAATATCTTCCCTCCCAGGGTACAGGTTACAGTGATAGCCAACAAAGATTTATGTAAATTAGGTATATTCAGCATTTGCTTTAATATAGGCATGATCTGCATTAGTCAGTTTTCCCAGTGATGTACACAATACCCAGTATCCACCAATTAAAGGAGGAAAGGTTTAATTTGGCTTAAGGTTTCAGGAGAGTCAGTTCATGGTCAGCTGGTTGACTCCAGGCAGAAGGCATACTTCATGGCTTCCAAGAAGCAAAACAGGGGAACAGCACCAGAGAGGATGGGGTGAAGAACCAGCCATAGTTCCCAAAGCAACACCTCCAAACAGAAGTGTCTCCAATAATGCCTTGGGAAGTTTCCAAGCCAATCCAAGTTGACACAATCAAGCCTGTCACATCCCACCCCTTGTCAATTTGACACTCCAGCACTTCTCTTTAAGCTATATTTAATCCCCAAATAAACAGAAGGTCATGATTCTGCTTAACATGATACAACTAGCTTGTGTACAACTAAAAACAACAGTAATCTCTTTCCAAAAGTCTCATGAGTTCCAGCATTGTTCAAAAGTCCAAATCAAAGCCTCTTTGACTCAAAGCAAACCATTAGTAAAAGTGAAAACCAAGAGTACATAATTCCAATGGTACAGAATAAATGCTCATATTCCCAAGGGAAGTAATAGGGGCATAGAAGTGAATAGGGCCAGGTCTGGAGATATAGCTCAGTGGCATAAGCATCTGCGTGTCAGGCACAAAGTCCTAAGTTTGATTCCTGGTACAAAAAAGGAAAGAAGAGAAAGGAAAAGAAAAGAAAAGAAAAGAAAAGAAGAGAAGAGAAGAGAAGAGAAGAGAAGAGAAGAGAAGAGAAGAGAAGAGAAGAGAAGAGAAGAGAAGAAAAAGAATATTGCCTGTGGTGGACTAAGTTGTGGTCAGCCTGAATAGGAACACCCAACTGAACTGAATCAGTGTGGTCCTGGGTGGAGGCTCCCCCTGAGGATTATTGGGGGAATTGCATAAAAAGAGAACAGGAGGGGAAAATTGCTTGCTGCTGACTTTCCTGAAGAAGCTGCTTTTTGATGTTTTCTTCTTCAAAGGAGTTTTGGCTGCTGTCTTCTTTCTGGGGAGCTTCAATCCTTGTCTTCATCTTGGACATCATCTCCTGGCTTTGAGTGCAGATCTCTCAGCCTTCTGTCACAGACTTGCTAACTTTCCACCACTGGCCATTGGGCCTTTCCAGTGCAGATCCTTGATACAGATTTGGATGGAACATTGCCATGGGCTCCAAACCCTTGACTGAATGCTTTGGTTGGCCAGGGTGTAGGCAGATATCTGCACTCTAGTAAGCATTGATTAATACTGGGCCAAAGCAAAGTAGCAGAAACTCAACAGGGTAAATTTAAAGTCCTGTAGTTCCATATCTGTCATCCAGGGTATACAGTATGAGCTGTGAGTTTTAGAAGGCTTGGTGCTCCTGTCCTTATTGTCTTCTCCATTGTGGCACCTATGGCTTTTCTGTTGGTCTGGCTCTGCTCATGCCTGCAGCTTTCCTCTGGTGAAGCTCTGTGTTCTTGGTATCTCTGAATTTCTGGAGTCTTCATTACTCCTGTGATTCCATTCCCAACAGCTTCACACACTTTCCTGTCAGGCGCCCTTTAACTGACCTTCAAAGTTTTGCTTCAAAATCTGGGTGAAATCCTTCCTGACCCTATAACTCTTGCATTCTGAATACTGATAAAATCAGGATTATGTGAACAAAGCCAAGCAATGGTTGGCTCTCTGTGGATAATGGCTGCTGCAGGCTCTAAGTGCCTCCATGGAGAAATGAATCCTGGGTAACCAATTTCCTACGAAGCCTTTCTTGAACAGGAAGCACAGTTTCACTTCTCAAATAAAAGGTTTACACTGAGCCTGCATTGGTAAGAGTAAGGAGTAGAAGTGGGGTCTTGTTGATTCCTGAGATGCCTTAAGGCATCATTCTTTTTATTCCTGTACAAAGTCCTCAGTGTCTTTATAATGGTGCTAATACCTTTAGCACTTTTACCTCTTTTGGCCTCAACTTTACACATAGTTTCTTCTGGGACCCAACTTCAAGTTTTTCAAATTTTTCTGCTTTATTTTTTCCCTATAAATCTGGCTAAAAGCAGCAAGTAGTATCTATGCTATAGCTTGGATGTTGGGCTTTCTTGAAATTTCCTCTGCCAGATTAATTTGTCCACTGCCTTTAATCTCAGTCTCCTGCAAAATCTAAAGACATGAGCATGATACATTTTTTTTTTGCCAGAGTGTTAAACAGATACATTTTTTTTTTGCCAGAGTATAAAACACATAGCCCCTAGTTCAACTGGCAAAAATCATTCCTGATAGAAATTTCCTGAACTTGTCCCTTACTTTCTACATTACTATCAGGATTATGGTCTTCTACACTCTGATGGAAATGATTCATTAAACTCTCCTCATAGCATTATAAGCCTTCTTTAGCCTGCATCTCCAAATCTTCCCAAACTCCTGCAAAGCAGTTCTAAAGGCTTTTAAGCCACATGGTCAGGTGCGGTCACAATGATACCACTTTTGCTAGCAATTCTTTGTACTAGTGTTCTCACTGCTGGACACAATAACAAATACTCACAATTTAAAAGAAGAGAAGCTTAATTTGGGTCACAGTTTCAGGGGGGTTCAGTGCATGGTTAGCTGGCAAACATGCTTAGTTCATGGCTGCTGGGAAGTAGAGGAGAGAAACGGTGCTGAGAGGAAGGTAGCAAGGGATCAGGTATAGTACCCAAGATCCCATTTCTACAACCCACCCAAAATCACCCAGAAATGTGCTTCACCAGCCTTCTGGTCAGCCTCCAAGCCAATCAAGTTGGCAAAATCAAGGTTAGCTCTTAGGTGATCTGGTCAGCTGGCAGCTTGTGATTGGCGGAAGCTTGATTGCTATGATTGGGTAAGATCCAGTTGCTTGTTTAAAAGGTACTCAAAGTAGGTTATGACTTGTTTATACATCAAGATATGGGTACAATTCAGTAACCTTTTCTCATTCAAGAACAGGGACTGAGTGTGCCTATGGGTGGTGTTTGTTTTAATATATACACGCATATATCTTCCGCTTGTTTTGGTCCTTGCTTTTTAGTTAGACTATTTTTTCTCGATAGTTTTGTGATTTACCTGATTGATTACTCTTTTTTAAGAGTAAGTCATTAGCAATCTGATGATAATCTCAAAGCGTTTAGCATGCAGAGAAAATGTGAAGCAAGGACGGGCTTACATTCCATCAGAGATCACTAGATCTGGAGCTCTAGGATTTTTCTCCTGATGATTATGCCAGTCACTCTCAGATTGCAACTATGTCAGGATTACGTGGAGGGCCTGTTAGATTCAGAGGGCTGAGTCTGCCTCACTCTCTACTCTGTGATTTGGTAGGTGCATGAATATCCCTCAGATCATGTGCATTGCTTCAGGTTCCGAAGTGGTACTGATGCTGTTGCTCTGAGGCCAAACTTTGAAAATTACCGTCTCAGTGAAGGATATCTTAGCTTTGGGGCATCAAAATTTTGTGTTCAATAATTCTTCCTAGCGTGGGCCTGGTCTGGAGACTTGTAGAACACTTTAGCAGCATTATTGACTTCCACCCACTAGATGCCAGTAGCAAACCCACTTGCACCAGTTTTGAGAATGAAATGTCTCTAGACTTTGTGAAATGTCCCCTGTAGACAAACCTAGATTGAGAATCACTGGCTGCTGAAGGAATTCTTGTGTCTGTTGCATGGAATATAAAAGCCCAGCCTTCAGCAATCTGAGAGAAAAGGGCTATCTATAAGAGTTTCATCTTTCATTTTGTAGACTCTTTTAATTCCTTTATTTTCTGCATTTCCTTTCACAAATACCAGCCCATTCTGTATTTTCAGCAGTAAATCTCTTCAAAGAAAACTCTTTTGTTATAGAGATAGAGATGGACCCCATTCCTGGGGAGGCAGGGGTCTGTAGATCTAATTAATCACTACATTTTTTTTAACGTATCCCCAATGTGTAGCCCTGGCTAGCAGTCCTGCTTCCAGAGGTAAAGTCTGTCCCTAAGATTTGTCTTTGTGAGTTACATCAGGGCTAAGCACCTTCTTCTGCAAATTCAGTTTCATGTTCTCTGATCTGTTAACTCAATTATTATTTATCTATCTGCTTTCCCAAGTCCAAAGTCATGTTGACATCTCTCATCTGCTGCTATCTGCTCCCCCATTCTTTTTGTTCTTATAGATTCATGCCTTGTTATGCCTTTACTTTCATTTCTGAGAGTTGTGAAGGGGTAACACTAAACATATGTGTTTCGTCAGCTGTGGATTGCCAGAGTTTCCAGATGCTCTTTTGAAATTAATTTTCGGTAAGGGGGAGAACAGGGAAGACAGAAGAACATGTGAGCTGGATGGACAGTTTTTATGGTCTTGGTTAAAGATGAAGAGTGGAAAATTGAGGGAACAAAACACATTCTTTTCACATTTCATTTTTGCCTAAAGCTTTGATTGTTATGCTGGTATCATGTGTTTAATAAAAGCAATATTTGAAGCCGAAAATAGAGCCCTCAAGAGACTTTGAAATAAATGAGGCACTAAGAGAGATAACCCTAAGCAAGGCAGCATTTATTAAACCCGTTACAAATTTCAGATAAACACCTGTGTTGAGTTATAATCCTTCACCCAGAAGCACAGGGGTTGCAAGTCTTTACTCACAAAATCAAAGATATATATTACTTTGGTTAGATTTGCTGTCTATTTAGAAAATAGCGCTAGTATTAATCTAAGTTCCTTAAAAGAAGTTAAAATCTCCAGAAGAATTTGGAGTGGGGAAGGTTGTTTTCAATCTTAGTATCTTAGTCAGTGAAACCAATTGGCTGCTTCACCAAATATTTACCCCTCAATGCAGTCTGAAGGTGTTATTTAGGTATTAATCATACTTGCTCCAGTATAAATCCTGTTAGTTTTGAGAGAGTGCAACTCATTCCTTTAGGAGATCAGGTGGGATTTAGACTTAAGAAGGAACCAAAGAAAATACTGACTTTAAATTCTGTAATTAACAAAATGACAGGTAAAAATTCTTCACAGATAAACATTGTATCTGGCTCTGGAAAAATCACCAGATCTTGGGGGGTGAAACTCCCTCAGAAGGAGAGAACTGTAGCAGCATCACAGTTGGAATGAACTGTGTCATATGAATGAAACTTTGCCTTGAAATTTCACTCCTTTTGAGCTTTCTACAGGTATAGTGACATGAGATCATTAAAAAAAGTCCTCCAGCTACTTTTAGAAATAACTCTTTTTTTAATGCCAGCATTAAGAAAACTCTTAACACCCCCTCATTAAAATGGTACTTCCACGGTATTATGATTTGTCTTAAGGTTCCAGCTGAAATTGTACATTATATTGTGTTTTCATTTAGTAAGCATTGAGAACAGTGGTGTTTTTGTCCTGATTTTCACAGCAATGATTGTTCACTCACTCTGGAGTATCGTGTAATCTAAGTGCAGTGAGATGGAAAGTCCATAGAAAACACGAGAGTGGAAAGTGTGGATAAAGTGTCATATGAGTTCACATACAAAACGTATGTGAAAGACCACAGATCCCAAAACGGTTTAGAAAACTCGAAATGGAGAAGGGATACACTGTAACCCTTTTCATAAAATCCAGTGAAATATGAGAGCAAAATCACAGGTTTAGACATTTGGAGAGTGTTCTGTGCCTCCGATGGAAGTCATTCGTCTCTCTGACACTAAATTTTTAAATCTGTAAAATAGAGATATCTGTCTTTTCTCTCAAGAGGTTTATGAGGCTTTGTTGAGCTAATATATTTGAAAACATTTTGTAAACTATATGTTTGATAGCATTTAAACTATTGACAAGAAGAAAATTATAGAAAAATAGTATTGGTAATGTCCTTGGAAGGCCATTTGATTCATTTGCTTGCCTAAGCCACCCAGGATAGCAACTTGTACATATTTTTGTTTATTTTGATAGCATTTACACTTTCTCCAACATTTTAAAATTTGCTTAGTTTTAAAAAAATGATATAATTTTGAAATTAATTTAGAACTATTGATAAACAGTAATATACCACATGGATGATCATTTTCTTGGATATCATTGTTTAAATCCATGAGGATAAGCTCCCTGAATCAGAATCCTTTGGTGATTTTGGGAAACTGGTGGCTTCCCTAAAGTGAAAATGAATGTGTGTGTGTGTGTGTGTGTGTGTGTGTCTGTGTGTACATGTGTGCTAAGGAACAGTTTTCCGGGGAGTTCTACAACTCTGACCATATTATCAAAAAGAAGAGAAGAAGGGACATTAGGAGGAGAGAAAGAAAGATGTGAAAAAAAGGGAAAAGAAGAGAAAAGGAATAGTGAATTGAGCATATTTCTGGGGAAAGTGTGCTATAGATTGGTTATGATTTTTCCAGAAGACTGAAAACTGTGTCTTTATTTTAAGGTTAAGAGAACCATAATGTAAAATATTTGCATTCCCTGATAACACCTTTGAGTCATGATATCATTGTACTTCACATCCTCTTGAGGCAGAGAAAGATCCATAGGCCCTTTCAGGGACTGCTTTGGCCCTGAATTTTCTACCTTAAGGTGTGCATTGTGGAGGTCAGATCTGGGAATCCAGAATCTTTTAGTTCTTAGAAAGAGAAGTTAGTGCCCTTGCCACATATTATATGATACTGCCAGTGGCTTTGAGCAAAATGGGATTGATAAAATGTCAAAGAGCTTTGTACGAGTTCATTCCATAGAGGTCTGATTTTATATCAAATGAGTTAGGAAAATACCCTTCACTGTCATAGCCTGTAGAAACTTGGAATTGCAGGTAGGAGATGATAAACCTGTACTGTAATCATTCTCATTTCCTAAGTGGGGACATGGCTTCACATGGTTAGGTTAGTGAACACTCCTGGTTACACAGCTAGCTAGTAACAGCAAAGACTGCACATACGGATCTTTTGAGTCTTGGCTGTGCTAGTCTCAGGATTCAGTGCAGATGGACGAATGGGCAATCCCAGCTGCCATTTGGCTCTACTTCACAGCCAACACCAGCTACCTTCCTTACTGTTCTTACAGTTACTATTGATTTATCACTTTCCCTGGCAACCATAAGCAGAGGCAGAGCCCAGCACTTTCTCAGAACCCCGAAATCCCAATGAGGAGGCCGGAATCCAGACTGAGATGACTTAGTGGCCAACCCACGGGCATCTCCCCAAGAAGCATGAGAACAAGATCATTGAACACTCAGAAAACATTTGCTGAATAACTGTAATGTGTTAGTTTGCTGTTCTAGTCACTGTCGCTGCAAAGATGGATATAAAAGTTTCTACCCTAACAGAATAGATAGATATGAAACCAAAGAATACACTGTGATAGATGCTATAACAGGATCTTTCCAGAAATAATAGGAATGTCAGGAAAGGCTGGTACAACAGAGTTAATACTATATCTTGATCTGAAGTATGAATTGATTTTATACATAGAATAAAAATAGAATTCACAGAATGGTCAGTTTCTGCTTCTGGCTAAAATGGAGTGACACAGCCATGATTTACTTTTTCACTGAAGCAACTAGAAAACTGGAAAACATGAAAGGGTACTTCTCAGCTCAAGACATCATATTTTAGATAACAAAGGACAGTGATCCTGGAGAGATGGAAGTAAACAAGGTAAGCCCTACAAGTGTCTGAGCTTACTGCCTAATCTAGGCTGCAGGCAGATGTCAGACTCTGTGAATTGAGCAGTGTTAATTGTCCAGGAAGGCCAAAGTGCCTAGAGATGATGGAGCAGAAGGCCAAAGAAGGGAGAGCTGAGCAGAGAGAAAACTCTGAAGATCTGCAGATGTTTTCAGAGTACTCAGCTGGAAACTGACCACGACATGCATGTCAGGAAACTACCCAAGGCTAGTGGGTGGGATCTCACTGGTTAAGAGCAGAAATTTCTAGATCAAATGTAGCCTCAGTCATGGGACCCAGACTACTGCTTTGTTCTTACCTAACAAAGTCTAAAAGCAAGACTCAAAAGGATTATAAGGTTTCAATGTACTATTCCCAGAAGAAGGTGCAAGAATATGCATAGGAATAAAAATATGCACCACCCTAAAAGGTACATTGTACAATATTTGGTATCTAATAAAAAGAGAGAGATTCATAGACTTGAAACAGCTAAGAAAAGAATCAGTGAACTTGAAGCAGATTCATAGGAAGTTCCCAAACTGAAATACAGAGGAGAAAAATAGAATAATAGGTATATGTGCACATGCATTCATAAACTGTGGGACAATATAAAAATGGAATAATAAAATAATGAACCCAGAAGTAGGAAAAGAATAAAGGCAATAAGAACTAAATAGGAAAAATGGGAAGCAAATTGCAAAAATACATTTCTGACAATGATTCTGAGGCCAGAATATATAGACAACCCTCAAAAGCAACTTCTTTCTCTTAAAAAAGACATGGATGAAAAAACTGAATGAAAACTATATCAAAGAAGATGTATAAATGACAAGCAAATGAAAATATATTAGACAGCATTAGTCACTAAGGAACTACAAGTCAAAACCACAAAATAATACCTCTATACAACTATTGCAATGGCTAAAATTAGACAGACTGACAATGTCAAGTGTTGGGGAAGAATGTGGAGCAACTGGAACTCTCAGATATTGAGTGGTAAGAATGTAACATCATCCCGCCACCTTGGAAAACAATTTAGCAGTTTTTAGAAAAGATGCTATAGACTTGTTATATGACCCAGTTATTCACTCATGTGGAACCATGCAAGGTAAGTGCAAATATGTCCACACAAATACTTGTGTATAAATGTTTCTGCAGCTCTATTTGTAATACCCCCAAACTAAAAACTATTTAAATGTCTATTAACAGGTGAATAGAAAAACAGGCTGTGGTACAATGAAACAAAGAGGAGCAACATCTAGATATTCTCAGTAACGTCAATGAATCTGGAAACAATTATCCTGGTTTCATTAATGCAAATGTATGCTTCCAATTATATAAAGCTCTAGAAAATTCAAACAGATTTGCAGGGCAGACACCTAATTCAGAGGCTTCCTCTAGAAAACCTATGTAAAATATATTCCTTCCTCAACACACACAATTCCAGTATTCATTGTCCTTTTGTTTCTTAAAATTCAAGATACTTTTGACCACCCAAAGTAGTAGTATATTTGTTATGCATTTGTTTACTTGTCATCAGGGTATTTGGGGTGGAGTGTCAATGTGATGGGCTCCCCCTGGGGATGGGTGGGGCACCCTTCTGGGTGTGTCTGGGGTCTTTGTCTCCTCCCAGTTTTCTTCCTCTCTGAAACTGCTACTCCTCTTTGCTTCCTGCTTTGCTTTACTATGCCCTTCAGCTGTGATGTTCCTGCCTTTGAATCAGTTGACTATGGACTGAAGCCTCTGAACCGTGAGTTAAATTAAACTTCTTTAATTCGTGAGTGTTAAGTGTTGCATTCCAATGAATAGATGTCACCTTTCCTTTCTTCCCCAGTAGAGTATGTATTCCATGGGAATAGAATCTTATATATAGGGCCTAAAATATTGCTTATCTGGTCCATACGTGGAATTTGAAAAAAAATAATAAAATAAGCCAAGCTTCTAGATGGTAAGTCAGGTTCTTCTTTACTAATATTCTGGTAGACATGCAGGTTTCTCCTCAAGAAAATAGGCCTTCACAGGTAACCAGAAGAATGGGAAATTCCTTAAGCTGCCGTGTTCCTTTCCCCTATGATTATGCAACTGAGGTAATAATTTATTATGCATTTACAAGTATTTGGAAATGAGGAATAAGTAGGAGGCAGGGCTGCTTTCTGACGAAGAAGAACCACGAGGCATCACCAGTCACAGGTAAGAATCTTTAACTGGAATCTATCGGTGAGAGTTCTGCTGGGCTATTGCCAGGGCAGTACTGAGAGTGGCATCAAGAGGGCAGGCAGGGAATAGGGGAGGACGCACACAGAGCTGGCACGAGCTCCAGCAGAGCACCTGGGCCCGCCTATCAGAGCAGCACCAGCTACAGGAGCCGCTGCGGGCTGGAGGAGAAATCACCTTCCCTGAAGCTCCTTTCTGCGCAAGCCCAGGCTGCACACGAGAGAGTGTAGCTCAGGCAGAGGATGGGGGTCAGGCACTTTCCCACAGGCTGTAGAAGGAGCAAGAGCAGACTGTGAGGTGATTCCAGGAGGCTCCATTAAACTGTAGATGCGGCAGCGCAACTGCAAAATGGGAATTTGAAATACACTGTGGGAGGAATGACTGTGTGAACAAGTCAGAAACTTAACAGCCGCTCATGATACCATTTCTGTGTAGTGCTGAGCTGTGTCCTCCAAGCAACCAAACCCAAATCAGAAACTTGAAAGATTCTGAAGCCTGAGATGTTCGAATTGCTCAACCGCAGAGGCTGCTGCGGTGATCCACTAGGTGGCAGTGGTTTGCTGGTACACAGAGCCAGCGTTGAATTTTGAACTGAGAGTTTTAATTTTTTCCCTGACGTTTAGAAGATAACAATAGAAAGTTTTGGAACAATAGAAAGTCAAACAACGACTGTATGCGAACATGTATGGACACGAACCAAACCTGTTTTACAAGAAATTACAATGCAGTATAAATTTCAAAAGTGTAAAATAACGTTTTCTGCTCTTAGCCACCAACGTGACTAATTTCAGTAGTTCTAATAGGTGAATATAGACAGGTAAGCGACTGACACATGGATGCCTTTTTCCCAAACCTCACAAAAAGGCAGGGTCCCAGAGACCCCTACCCTGGAATTTTCAGGCCCCAGAATCCTGTTTCCTGCTTAGCAACCTGTGTTTTCCATTTTCTTATGAGATACTCTTAAAAACAAGCCACAAGGCATTCAGTTACCTTCACCTTCTTTCTTTCTTTGTGTTCTCCCAAAATTATGTATGAAGACACACTAATGTTTTTTATTATAAAGTTTCTCTCTTCTTTCTTGTTCCTGGAATGACTCCTCAATGGCTATGTAATCTTGAGCAAGTCATTACTCACTCTATAAAACGTTTTTCTTAACTGTAAAGTGGGATAACAATTGTGCTGAAATCATAGGGTTACTGTAGGGCTTAAATGAGTTAAGATATTAGAAATACTTAGACTCTTGCTGTGTGCTGTAATCACCCCATAAGGGTTTGTTCTTCAACCAGATTATAAGAGAAAAAGGAAGAAAATGTTCACTCTGTTCCCTTTCATTCGTGCCTTTTAAGTACTGGATATGCGGCAAATGCTCAATGAATATTTAAATCAACGCATGAATACATGAATGGCTAAGTGGTGATGGAACATGTGAGATGAACCAGGGATGCATTAATAACTACATTCTGGCATTTAGCATTTTGGATTTTTTATGAACATATTAATTTTGCATGATTAAAAAATAGAACATGTTAGCCCTTCAAAATAGTCAACATTTTAGATTCAACAACTGTGGCTAAACATTTGGATAACAGTGTAGAGTGACCAATTGAATCTCAAATGATTAAAAACAGGAGAAGTTATCTTTGAGATGGTTAGGTTAGCCTTCCTAGTTTCAGAGGAGAAATAACAGACCTTTAAAGTCAGTGCTTCCTATTTCTTTTAAACATAGTGCTGCCCCAATTTGGCAAAAGCCATGAGTCTGATGATTATGTTAATTGTGGTTGATTTTGCTGTTAGGAAATGTATGTGAGATTGCATGTGGAAGCTAAGGAAGTTAATTTCATAGATGTAAAGATTAAAAGAATCCCCACTGGAGGCAGGAAGAGAGCGGGAAAGGGACGCAGAGGAAGGGCAGATAATGAGGACCAAAGTAGCTATCAAGGAAGCTAGGAAGCTGGCGTTCCACAGCATGGGGGGGCAGCTGTAGTTTACAACTTGTCACCTACTTCATTAAGAAGTAAAGGAGAAGAATTCAAAGGTCCCCAATGCAAAACAGTGGTAAATGTCAAAGGAGAGAGAAACGCTAATTATTCTGATTTAGTCATCACACATTATATGCTATCTTACCAAACCCAATATATAGGTACAATTAAAAATATTTTAAATAAAAAGAATTACAGGGGTGGAATATTGGTGACATTCTATATTTTTGTGTGGTCATATCAATTTATATACTATTGAACCACGGTTATTTTGGGAACTAGTGTTTTTACCATAAAATTTAAGTTTTATTATGTATTTTTAAAATCATGACACATTTCCCAGATTGTTTCCACCAATTTACTGTGTGCTTTGTTCCCTCTTGAAGTTAGTTCCCTTTTTTTTGAGAAAAGCTGGTTAAAACTCTGTAATCAGGAAAATTAGACTCAGAGGAAGTTGAACAATCTGTTAAATATAGCAAGGAAATTTCTGAAGTCAAAACTATCTGAATTTCACCCTTGAACTAATATAATCAAAACCAGGTTTTGTTAAAAAAAATTTCAGAATGGGAAAAGGTTAATTCATGCACAGAACTTATCCAGACACGGTAAGCTGGTGGTCTGGGACCAGCCTGCACATGAAGGAAAGATGGGTTTCCCAGCTCCAGAAGGGAGAGGAAACCCACTTCCTCAGCCTGTTTGTCCTATTTGGCCCCTAGGGGATTGCATGTTGCCCACATTTACGGATTAAGTACATGTTATGGACCAGTGTGTCCGCTACCAACTTATTACTGTCCCTTGCCTCTCCCATGTTACTAACTTCAAATAATCTATCACACCTTTCCAGCAGCCCGTAGAGAAATCTCCAAGTTCACCTGCTCTGTGCTCTCACTGACCACACCTGTCAGATACTTGGTCCTTACGTTGATTTCCTGTGTCGCGCCTACTTGATTTCAATTGACATGAGGAAGGAACTGGTCTGCAAACTGAGTCCAGGGTGGCTCTGAAAGCTCTGTAAACATGTGAGAAATTAACGGGCGGTGACTATTTACTTCATGTGTCCCTGGCTGTGCACTTCTGTCGTTTTTTATTTGAACCACTGTAATAGCTTCCACATTGGATGTTTTTTACTTGTATTCATTATTTCATTACATTTGCCTTAAGTATAGCCTCATTATTAATTTTTTAAACCCTTGCTCTTCGGTTTTATGCTTAAATAGTGTGGAGCTGGTTTTATTTCAGGTATTCTCCTGGATATTTCTTGCTTTTATAAATGTACTTCCTTCTCTAGAAATGCCTGTGGCTTTTTCTGTGTTTGCAAACTCTCGCGCACCCTTACTGCTCGGGCCACCTGACACATTTTCTAATAATTCTTTTCTGAAGTCTTAGGTTGCATGAAATGCCTCTTTTCTTTTGTTCCGTTGTACCTCTTGCATTTCTCTATATGGGTGTGTTGCATCATATCCTATTTTGCTGTTTATCTGGTTTTCCCTCTAGTCACCTTTTGAGTAGGAATTTTTTAGTACTGTACTAATTTTGATGATACCCCAAAGGTAATTCATAAATATTTCTACTTTTTTTCTTATGATGGAAGAAGCAGCAATTTGGATGGCATGACATTTTTGTTTTGCCACTGATTATAATTGTTGCTACTATGTTTACAGCCGGTGTGTACAGCTTGGGCTTAGTCTGTGAGTGGGTGCTGAGCCTTAGGTTGTAATGTCCGTATTCACGCCACCCCTCAAGTCTCCTAAACACAGGTTCTGCCCCTGATCCGTCCAGGGGACATACTGGCACGACTGCAATTTCAAGACAGTTATACTTAAAACTGTAATTTATCTTAGATTTTTAAAATATTAGACATCTGCCCATTACATAGTCTCTATTAATAGGAAAATGGCATGTTTTCCCCCTGCACACATCTCATAAACCATGAAATCTTTTCTTTC